>PYXC01001443.1:505000-535000 GCA_015244755.2 Tenualosa ilisha | reverse complement strand
CAGAGCAACACTGTCAAAACGGCAAATGCTTTCATTTTTTGAAATAATAACTTGCCATTTTCAAGCCTAAGTCTAACGTCTAACTCTTCCAAAGTTGATGGCCTATCACAGCCCTATCATCATCATGCTAAGCCTGCCCAACGACTCTTTGCAACTCTCTGTTGTGATTGGTCCAACCAAGCTTTGGTAGAAGACCTACTGAGGCCCTATGGTGCGTGGCTAGATGTACCTGCTGAGCAAAACTATTTGCTACCGCTAGGGTACATCTAGATTTCTGGGCTACGTATCCAGTGGAATCCAGAAAAAAACAGCATTTTGAAAAGTCTCCACTTTGGAGGCCATTTTAAAAGATATCCGTTTGAGGTGGCTAAAACACTGTGTGCATGTGAACGAGAGCCCCAGATGGATAAAAAAATATATCTAGGGCCTTAAGCATTAAGACAATCTGAACAGACATTACTGCAAAATATTTTAGTGTCAGTATTTCACTCTGATAGGAAACTTCCTATGCAAAAAGACATAATCCAAAAGTGGCTAAATATGGCTAAATATCTGTAACAATATGTCCAAAATTTTAATTAAAGATTGATTTCAAGTAAAATCAACTGAAAGACCATATCTCTGTATTTAACATAATGGAATGATAAGAAAACACAATTGTTTTTTGTCTCAGTGCAAAAATATATGCAGCATGACTGCTGTTAACATGGCCCATAACTTTCAGCTGTTTTACAGCAGATATGATCTCCACAGGGGCAACAGGCCATAGGGAAACTCTATGATGCATTGCCTTGGTCAACAGTACAATTTCCACCATTTCATGCATTCAAATGTTCCCCATTACTGTAGCTGCCTGACATAATAGTTGAATTGTACCATTGTTGATGACGCCCTCTTATACGCCTGTCACTTGAAATACACCTTCACCCAAGTGCGGTTAGCTGCACAAATCAGAGCGTCGCTCCTGTCAGCTTCAGTAGTGGTCTTGGGGTGTTTAGATTGGTCAGAACCTCTAGTAAGAGGATTGTGAAATCCATACAATAATGATGGAAGGAAGGCTTAGCAAATAAATACAATTATGGGTTTTTTTGTGTGTAATGGAGCATGTGTGCTAGACTTATCCTTGGGACCATGCTTTGGAAAAATAAATAAAATAATAGGTCCTTTAGACAGTTGCAATTGTGGTAAAATAATCAATTTACTGTAATGTCAGAGAGAAGAAAACCTAAGCCCACTTTGTGTGGGCAGCCAAGAAACTTTCAAGAACCTTCACATGTAGGGAAATTGCTTGTGATGACATTTAAGTGGTACTTATTTATGGGAACTATGAAAACTACATGAACATGAAAAATATAAGAAACCTCATGGATCAAATCATTTCCAGAAACTCAGGTCTTTTATTGTCAGCACACTTTTACAATTTTTTCTGTAAGTTTGTTTATAGTTGTTGTTGTTTTGTGTTTGATCATTGTCCTCCTTACAGGTTTGCCCAGGTTGTTGGGGTTTTTTTGTAATCTAAGTAATTTTTACCTCAAAACAAATGGGAAAAGTTCCTACAGAGTGTTTTTTTTTTTAAATCCACACTTTTTTGTTGTTGTTATTTGGTCTGGGTGTGTAGGAGACGGGCCCTGGGTATGCAGTTAGGATTTTGGTTGTCTTGGGTCAAGAGGTTGTGTCAGGTCTTGTCCACATATATACGAGAGAGAGAGAGAGAGAGACAGGAACCCCAGCCCTGAGAGTCATGGGAGAATTCTAGCAGCAGAATGTCTTTGGGGTTAGGGATGGAGCCAATACAGACTTGATTTGTAGGGGATAATTACCATAAAGTGCCTCACTAAAACACGCGGGCCTAGTTGAGGGGTTTCTGATGGCAGACGGAGAAGTAACTCTGTCTGGTCTGTCAACAGTCTCTCAGTCACTGAATAAAAATAGTCCGTTGCTGGCTACAGCTGTGACAGAGGCCATTGCTCTGAAAATGGTACCAGGCATTGATGAAGTCAGAGTAAAGTAGATCCAGGACTGAAAGATTTTTAATTAGATCTCATTAAGAGAGAAAAAAAACACTCGTATTTATCTCCCGTTGTTGCAACAGTAAATACTAAGATTAGGAAATAAGTTTAAGATTAATTAAGATTAAGAAATAAATAGATGATTAAAGGAGTGGAGTGAGTTAGATAAGGTAAAGTACTACTTGAAAAAAGTAAAAAAGAAAATAACTAAAAATAGTAAATAATAAATCAATAATAGCATTAGTAATTATTAAACAGGTGTTTAACATGCTGAGTGAAGTTCAGTAAGCAAGGTAATGTGTAGACAATAAACAGCAATAGTCAACAATAAACACAGTAGTGAATAAGTGGAAGGAGTATGAAAAGTAAAAAATAAACAGGTGATTATTGGTGAGTGAATTTCAGTGACCGAATGAGTGAGGTGAAGTTTAGGGTAGATGAGGTAAATCACAGAGGGAAGGTGAGGGGGACCGCTAGAATCAGTCTCTGGAGCGCTGAAAATCTCCTACCCACATACACACACACACACACACACACACACATACACACACAAACAGACACACACAACGGTGAAGTTTAGGGTAGATGAGGTAGATCACAGAGGGAAGGTGAGGGGGACCGCCAGAATCAGTCGTCATATGAAAGAATGTGGCTGTGAAGCAGGGAGCTAACCCCAGGCATGTTGCAGCGTTCACACCCAAAAACACCCAAATACAGTTTGTTTTTCACACAGAGCATAATTATATTCCCTCAGAGATGAAGTTGTCAGATAGGTTTTGGAACTGTGCCAGAGCATACTTGTCATTTTTGTCTGCAGGAGTTAGAGTGTATGTGTGTGTGTGTGTGTGAGTGGAGTGAGTGAGTGAGTGAGTGAGTGAGAGAAAGAGAAAGAGAGAAGAGAGACTGGGTGTTCCTGAAAGGCCCTTTGCACAAACCCTGTTCCCAGATGGAGGCAAACCCTGGAAAGAATCTGAGCCAGATTGGAGCCAGAGCTGGGCCAGAGCTGGTTTGACCCCCCGCCCCCCACAGACACACTCACACTCACACTCACACTCACACACACTCACACACACACGCACACACACACACACCTCGCCCGCCCCTCAGGGCCCAGCCGCCATCTGGGCCACTGGGCTGAAACCACATCCCTTTATCCCCTTGCTCTGGGCTCCTTGTTGATACAATGCGATATAATCTGCTGGGTCCTCATGGTTTTTAAATCCATCAGTAATGGATTGATGCTTTGCAGGCCTCGCCTGTCTGCCTGACCGCCCTTCCAGCTGCCCCCTCTGACACTGGTCTCAACCCACTACTCCTCTCCTCCTCACTTCTCCTCAACTCTTTCTTCTCCTCACTTCTCCTCTCCTCCCCTCCTCAGTTCTCCTCCTCACCTCCTCAACTCTCTCTCTTCCTCTCTTCTCCTCGCTTCTCCTCACTTCTCCTCAACTCTCTCTTCTCCTCGTCTCTTCTCTTCTCTTCTCTTCTCTTCTCCTCTCCTCACTCCTGCTCCCTTGTCTTGACTCCTGCTCTCTTCTCCCCACTTCTCCTCACTCCTGTTCTCTTCTCCTCTCTTCTTCTTTCTTCTCCTCACTTCCTCCTCACTTCTCCTCGCTCCTCCTCTTCTCTTCTCCTCTTCTCACTCCTGCTCTCTTGTCTTCACTTCTGCTCTCTTCTCCCCACATATCCTCACTTCTCCTCTCTTCTCCTCACTTTCTCCTCACTTCTCCTCGTGTTTCACCTCTCCTTCTCCTCAGCCATAACTTTTCCTCCTTTAATCATGTCCCTTTATTTATTTGTTTGATTACGACTTTCACTCATCCATCCAAACACACACACACACACACACACACACACACACACACTTCCCTTCTTCACACCTCATGAGGCACAATGGCAGTCGCTCCTCTTACAGTAAGACCCCCCTCCGGTGTTTGCATTTCAAGAAACTGAGGTAATCGAGGGCTCACTTTTTTATTCGCAGATTGGCCAAGCCTGGAGGGCTGTCGGGAGGTGGGCTTTTTGAGTTAGCGCTTGTTAACATGGCCCATGTCATCTCTTCACCTGCCATCTATTAGGCTCAGTGTCCGCGGTGTGGGTTGAGGAGAGGACTGGGGAGTGGGACAGTGTTTTTCCACAGAGGTATATAGGGACAAAGAGAGAGAAGAGAGGGAGGGAATGAAAGAAAGATAGTCAAGGGAGGGGTCGCAGCAAAAGAGAGAGGAGGTTAAGAAGAAAAAGCGAGTGAAAAAAGGTGAAATTGAGAGAACCTGAGAATGAGAGAGTGAGAGATGGGGAAAGAAAAGAGAGGAAGAAGAGAATTAGAGAGCGGCTCTTTTTTTTTTGGCCCGGAGGCTTCTCTCTCTCATCGTTGGGCGAGTCGGATTAGCACGTTTAGCGTTTTTGCGGTGCGGCTCTAAGTGTTTTCACAGCTCCGGTGGTGGTACGTTAGGCCAAAGGGTCAAAGCCGCGTGACGAAGCCGCTCTCAGCGCATACGAGCCGTAATGTGTTTTCCTTCTTTTGTGCTCCTCAGCCGTATCCATGACGCCCGAATTAAAAGGCTTTGTGCTCCGCTTAAAAACACTGACGCGTCGCATATTTCCAATCTCAATGCACCCCGGCCTCCCAGGAGAAGGTGTGCTCTGTGACAAGCAAGCAAGCATTACCCTCTCAAGGGAAGTATCGGACAGATCGCCTTTCAAACAACACCATTCTAAAGCAATGTACACTTTACAGGGAACTGACAGTTTTCACTATCAGTAGCCATTGTTCTGGGGGTGGTTTACGCCTGTGCGCGATCTCGATCGCAAAGGTTGCTCACTTTCTCCCCATATTTCATACTGTCTCTCCTTTCTCTCTAGAGCTTATTTTCTTTCACTCGATCACTGTCTCTCTCTCTCTCTCTTTCTCTCTCATGCCCAGTTTCTCATCGTGCTCTCTGTTCCCGAACCTGTCCCGTGGGAGTGGAGCATCTCCCAAACATTTCCTTCATTACCACTTCCTAAGAGGTCACAGGTCACAGGTCACAGAGTTCAAGTCCATCTGACCGTCCTACCATCGTTGTCATCTGTCCGCAAATTAGATGATCAATAGCCTTGCACTAAAAAGGAAGCTGTAACCAGGGGATGACTATCCATCATCTGGAGCTTCTGGAGATGATGGAGTAGGACTGTTTAATCTCATGAGGGAGAGCGGGGGAGGACAAGCCAAGGTTACCGTGGAATTGTGACCGCCGTTATTGTGGGGTCACATACAAGAACAGAGGAGGGGATTTTTTTTCTTCTGTTTTAGTCAGTCTTTCTCTTCCCCTCAGCAGATCTAGTCTTAATTAGCTCAGCGTAGTTATGGCTTAATGACTTAAGGCACATAGCCTTAAATGTAGCATGCCTTATCTATACTGAATAACTCAATAACAACCCCTCAGACCCTTAGAGTCCTTAGACTCCTAATACAGGGGTCACAGAGGTCACAGGGGAGACCCCTAGACGAAAGATAAACCAGAGGCAAATCTGTACACTTTAGTTATATAGCTGACAGGCATGACGCTGGACAGACATGTGCCTTACACCTTCCAGGGATCCAGAACTAAGCTGTTGGTGGTGAAGAGGTTCAATTTCACCTCTTCTGACTTCAGGCAAACGCACCAAAACTTTATGCCATACAGAAACTTCCAGACTCCAGCTTTGGGCTTTACACATCCAAAGAAAATCTTATCACAGCTGCGAGGAACATAAAAAAAAACTGTCTGCAGTATAGACTCTGTGCCTCGTGCACACACACACACACACACACACACAAAAAAAACAGCAAAGGAGAAATTAAGTTTTATTTCCCATTGCAATTCTCCAGTGTTGTGAAACCCCTTGGTAGTTGAGACATATTATCAATGATCCTTGGGAATGAATGATGTGTAGTGGTTTCTGGTTCCTTGTGGTAACAGAAGGCAGTGGTCCAGGATGACTCAACTTTCCACAAAAGACAGGCACTTCTAGCACTGAGCTGGATTCATTTTCTTAATGGATAAGTGTGTGTGTGTGTGTGCCTGCGTGTGTGCAAAAGTTAATTATGCTAATGCATCAGGAGAACTATGCATTTTCATAGTGCAATTCTGTCGTCTTATGTTTACTTGAAGTTTATGTGTGAAAGGCCTTTCCAGGGAAGGGCTGTGGACATAAGCAACTGCAACACATACTGTGATGTATTGGGTAGCTGCTGTGCATTTCACTATGTGTGTTTTATCTTTCCTTATAAAATAAACACAAGTCAGTGTAGTCAGTCATGCCTGTAACGTGTGTGTGTGTGTATGTGTGCGTGTGTGTGTGTGTGTGTGTGTGTGTGTGTGTGGTGTGTGTGTGTGTGTGTGTATGTGCAGGGCATTGAGATTTGGATGAGGACGGCCCCTGGGGCCTTGGCAGTGATTTTGATGGGGGCTGTGTGGACACAGCTGTAGACTCCAATCAGCCTGATATCCCAGCATGCACTTGGACTCACTCAGACCGCAGAGAAACAGAGAGAGAGGAAGAAACAGCAACCATTTGCATAACTTGGAGGTGCGACATAGTCGTAACGGTTGGGAAAGTTAGATGGAAAGTTAAGAGGAATGAAAAAAGAAACCACCGCCATCAATGACCAAACTAGGCTGGAGGGAGATGGTGAAAATAGTTTCACTGTCTGAACAAGACTTTTCATCTCTGCTGTAGCAGCCGTCAAAGCTTTAGCACAGCCTCCAAAGCAAAGCACTCGACCTCGACAGTGACATGACATTTCATGATGACCAGACGGCCAAAAGCTTACAGCCCCAGGCTCTAGGGAACAGGAACAGGGAGTCCCTCGGACTCAGAGATGATTAGAAGCATGAGACACGCCACTCACCCCGCGTCTTTATCTGGTGTTACCGGCCACCTCATCTGACTCACTCTCCCTGGCTTCATTCTGTTCTCTCCAGCCTGCCTCTCCCTTCCGTACTCCCACCACACACACACACACACACACACACACACACACACACACACACACACTCTCTTAATCAGAGTGTCTGTGTCCCGAGGAGGATGTCCCGGGGTGGTGGCCGGGGCTGAGGCTGTGACCGTGGTCATCAGACGCCCTTAAGATCCTCAGGGAGGATCAGCGGTATTGTTGTGGCTAAACGCCTTGCCCCACAATCCACTCCGCTCCCGTGAGGTCGCTAATGCTGGCTAGTGTCCTCGTGGAGTGGTCAGGTACCTCGGCCTTACCTCCTGACCCGCTCTGCATAAGCAACAACGGCATCTGGGGCCCCATGCCCCACTCCCTGGGGGCCAGTCCTGACTATGGCCTTGTCCCACTTCTGTCCTCTCCGTGGGATTTCACTAACTCTCTCTCTCTCTCTCTCTATCAGTTTTTTTTTTTTTCTCAAGGCTGCCGTCTGGTTGTCATTAGCCTAGCCTAGCAAAGGATACAGGAATGGGATGGCCCTTTGTAGAGGGTGTGCTGGGAAGAGAAACTGGTGCATCATTGCCCTGAGATGGATTTAAATGGCTGCTTTTCCAGTAATCCCCTTTTTTAGCCAAGAACACACACACTCCTGGCCCTAAGACTGCTCATGCTAATACTCCTCATTTTTCTACTAAATATTTCCTGACCACAAATGATCTGGCAGTGCACACACACACACACACACTGTTGGCTCGAGTCCCACACCTTACCTTGAATGCTTATCCCAGGCTGACTCCAATCCTCCCCCTTCCCCAAAGATGGCAGAAGGTGTCCAGCAGGCTTTGGGTGACCTCAAACCCTTTGTTTTGTCCATCAGGTGCCAACCCATTTGTTTGTTTGTTTGTGTTGTTTGTGAGAGTGATGCTCTCGTGGCTTGACATACTTCCTGTGAGATGAGTCCTCGACAAAATTCGGCCAGACAGACGAGATCATGTGCACTGCACGTCTGCGTTGGCAGGAACTACAACAACAACAAAAAGCTTCTTACTTGGACAGCAGTCAGAAGCAGGAAGGCATTCAGTCACCTGTCAATACAAACAAAAGTACAGGGGAACGCCTGGAACAAAGTCTTGACCTGACTGACAGTCGCTTATGAGGCGTCTATGATATTCAATCAACAGTATTCACCACGACATTGCATATCAGCAGTAACATAGTGTTACTATGAAGCATATGATTTTTTTTTTTTTTTTTCTGTACATGTGTTGCACAACACAGTTACTGTGCACATGGGTTGCACAATCCCTGTCTTTTCTTGCTCGCCTGTTTTCCCATTCACACCGCCTGTTTGAATCAGTTGTCCCAAACAGTGGCATTTTGTGCACAGCGGCTCTGTGTCTGTTGGCCTTGCTCACTGCTTCCTGTCTCAAGCAGTCAGACTGTTCATTAACAAAATCAATTCTATATAGTCTACCTCCACCTGTCTGTGAACCTAACCTATAACAACCTATAACAGTCAGTGCTCTGTTACAAGTTATGCCTTGTCTTTTGTTGTCTGTCCTGTCCTGTCACTTGTCTGTCTTACTGCTCTACATTAAGAAGTAACTGAACTTTATGTGTGTCTAGAATATGTGTGTGCATTAAATGTAGCCTCAAATGTTTATCTATATATTTTAAGTGTAGCACCCCTTGATCCATGGTGAGACGTTGTTTTGTCTCACTATATACAGTGTATATGGTTGAAATGACAGTAAAACCCACTTTACTTTACTTGACTTTACTTGCTAAGTCGAACAAAGCCATTTCGTCCAGGAACAGATCTCAATTTGAATATGTGTGTGAGTGTGTGTATGTCTGTGTGTGTGGTGTGTATGTGTTTAACCACAACTCTAATCAGCTGAGTAATCCAGTGTTTCGTAACCGTCCCCGGCTCAGACGCCAGTCAGGGGTCTTGGAGGTCAGTGCATACCCAGAGGATTTGACTCGACTCGGGGGCTGTCCTCTCGGGATGAGCGACGGCCGCCACGCGAGCGCCACGCCAACTGGCGTCTGGCATCCATCTCTCTCTCTCTCTCTCTCTCTCTTTCTCTCTCTCTCTCTGTCTCTCTCCTCCCTCCCTTTCCCATCTCTTGTGGTTTCCCACCGCCGCGTCCGACCCAGTCGCAGAGGGGCAGCAGGTGGTCCCACCCCATTGGTCAGCCCAGAACTGACGAAACGGGTGTACGAACAGTCATCCAAAGTTGGGGGCAAAGTTAATGGGAGTGCTACTGGTGTGGCGTCGCTCGCCCAGTCAGACGCTTACCGCCGCATCCAGCCAGCCAGCTCGTCTGCCCGTTTGTGTGTCCTGTCTTGTCTGTCTGTCTGTCTGTCTGTCTGTCTGTCTGTCTGAGCCTCATAATGAGTTGGCAGGGACTTGAGCAGCCAGTAGATGTGTGAGTTGCACATGTGCATGTGTGCAACAGTTTATGCGTATGAGTGTGTTTCTAGGCAGAGGTGCTGGTTGTACTGGTACAGTGCAGGGAAGTGCAATACAGCGCAGGGATGTATGAGATGCACTCAAGGACGGAGCAGAACTCTCTGCTCGCTGATCTATCGTCTCGCCCTATTACCTGGTAAGTGTTTTTCACACCTCACTCTTACTCTGTATTCATGGTGGTGAGTGTATGTGTGTGTGTGTGTGTGTGGGGGGGGGGGTGTCTGTCTGTTTCTGTCTTTCTGCGTGGATACTATTTGTATGTCTTGGCCTGGCTGATAAAAGTAAATGCTGCGAGGTTGCAAGAGAAAGACGCTGTCAGCAAAAGGTCATTCGCGGTCGTGTGTGTGTATGGAGAGGGGTGTGGGTCTGGCCCATCTGGTTGCATTGAAAAGAGAAAGTATGCGCCTGTGAGGCTTTTGCGAGTTCTGACGTACACACACACACACACACACACACACACAAACAACACACCCTCTAACACATTGCAATTAGAAGGGCCAAGGGAGGAAGAGATCCTTGGTACAAACAAGAGCCTTGTCAGCAGCTCGTTAAAGCCAAGGGTCCGTTTTAAAACGCTGCTGAGAGGCATGGTAAATCATGGCGTTCCCAGTTCTCCCCCTGGAGCCCTGTTACCAAAAGCGGCTGCAGATGCTACCACTAGCCGCTCCGCTGTTGTTAGCCTAGCGACCCAGGAAGCTCAGAGAGCGAGGCTGCAGCGGCGGTTGCAGGATTTGCAACCAACAGGCAGAAACAGTGCAGGCTTGATCCCCTGATGATCCACAAGGTTCTTGTTGTTATTTTAAAAAAATAAATGTTGTGTACCAAGACAGAGTAATTTAGAGAGAGAGTTTGAGGTTACAAATAGACATGCACCAATATGGTCTACTGTATGTTGGGATAGCTATGCAAAAGCTTGCAATACATCCCAACTGATAGTGCTCTCATACTCGCATGCTAATTGATGGGGCAAGAAAGCAAGCATGATTGTATGCGTTTGGATACACACCAAACATGACCAAGTGCGTGTTTGTGTGTGTGTTTATGGATGCTGATAAGGCTTTTGTTTGTACTAGGAATCTATTCCTCCCCTGGCCCTTCTAATTGCAGTGTGTGTGTTTGAGGGTGTGTGTGTGTGTGTGAGTGTGAGTGTGTGTGTGCGTGCGTGTGTGTGTGTGTGTGTGTGTATGTATATTGCATGCACAGACCTGCAGTTACTCAGTGCCATGGAAGTAAATGTGCTCATAGCTCTCTCGTCTTGTGTAAAACACACACACACACACACACACACACACTGACACTGGTGTGAGCTACCAAGGAGCTGTGCATTGTGTGCTGTGCAAACAAATGCATTCACAAACTCACACAGAAACCACACACACATTCAGACACACACACACACACACACACACATATGCACACACACACATGCACAGCTGTCCGACGTTAGGCATGTGGTATGCGCACTGGGGGCGTTCCAGATTAGCGGTTTCTTTAGCGATGTGATACCATCAGCCATATGGGGTCAAAGGCCATAAGATAGGCAGCCACAAGCCTGCAAACACACACTCACACACACACATATGCAGTGACACACACCACACACACACACGGCCACCATCACACAAGCAGCTTAGAGCGATATGAAGCCACAGGGCAACCATAAACCTCTGAGCTGGAGCGGATAGATATCGACCACGGCTTCAACCACCACTGCCACATTACCACCTTTCTCTCTCTCTCTCTCGCTCTCTCTCTCTCTTTTTCCCTCTCTCTCTTTCTATCTCTCTCTCTCTCTTTCTATCTCTCTCTCTCTCTCTCTCTCTCTCTCTCTTTTCCCTCTCTTTCTTTTTATCTCTCTCTCTCTTTCTCTCTCTTTCTCTCTCTTTCTATCTCTCTTTGTCTTTCTCTCTCTCTCTCTCTCTCTCTCTCTCTCTCTCTCTCTCTCTCTCTCTCTCTCTCTCTCTCTCTCTCTTTCCCTCTTTCCCTCTCTCCATAGCTGATATGTGCCAAATGGTAAAGCAACAGCAGCAACACAGACACTGACAGAGGGACAGAATCACAGCATTGTGTGGAGGCCGATAAAGACTGCTTTCTTGGCCAGCATGAAGAACAAACACACACACACACACATATATACACATACACCCCTAAAAAACACATATAGCCACTTACACACAACTGCACACGCATAGACACTTAAACACACACACACACACACACAAACACGCTGCTGGTGGGTGACCTGGGGGGCCCTGGTGGATCATGGCTGAGGTGAATGAGTCCCATTCAAACAGGCAGAGGCATCCCAGCACAGTCCCCAGGAGGTTGTTTAAACAAGTGTTAAATAGAGGATTATAAGCTGGGCTGGCTTGGCTTGGCTTGGGTTGGGTTGGGTTGGGTTGGGTTGGGGGGTACAGCCATGAGGGAGTTCTGTTCTTTCCCCTGTGTAAGAGAGCGATGATGTACATACACACATGCAGACACTTATAAACACACACACACACACACACACAAAAACACACACACACACGTACAAACATGACCAAATGCATGCATGCATTTACATGCGTGCCTTTACTGGAGAACACACACATCCTGACACACAGCAGCATCGGCGCAGACAGCATGGCCTCTGTTCAAGTAGCCCAGACTGTCAAAAGGTTAAGACATGTCACTAGTGCACGCAAACACACCCTGGAAACCAGCCAGCTCTTGAGGACAGCTCACCTAAACACACACAAGCTCCCCTTCCTTTACACACCACACACACACACACACACACACCACAAACCCCCACTGGAGCAGTGTAATCACGTGCTGGCTCGCCTGTTCTGTCTGTCTGTCTCTCTAATGGGATCTGCTGTGGCTAAATCCTGAACTCAGGAACCACTCTGGACTCTGCACCGCTCTGCTCTACAGGCAGGGGTGTCTGAGTCTACTGAGCCCCAGCCTTGGCTTGACATACTGGGGGAGACAGTGTCACAGCTAATGTTGGGGTTCGCTCCGAACAGAGCAGCTCCCCCACTGTATGTTAGACACATGCTCACACACACTCAGAGTCACAACATGAATTCTCTCTCACTCACACACACACACATACACTCATAGTTTTAACACAAACACTCTCTAAAACAAACACACGCATAGACATACAAATACATGCCTACATACACACACACTCATAGACGTACACACACACACGCACACCATTGGCCCACTGCCCACAGTCACAGCCGGCCGCTGTGCGAACACACGAACACACACACACACACACACACAAAACACACACACACTTTCCCGTGACTTCCACTCACTACAGTCAGGGCCTGGATTGCTGTCCTTGGCTGTGGAAGATCCATAAACATGTCAGAAGAGGGATTCAGAAGGCTTTATTCTGGACTAAGTTTATTGGCCGTGCCAAGGGCCGACCTAAGGCCGCCCTACCCTCCATCCAATCCCATCCTACCCAACCCTACTCTACCGAGCTCTAGCCCAGCAACTGGAGTGCATATCAGCTGTGGATGGGGAACACATGATGGTATTAAGGTGCCAATGTCTGAATATGACAAGCGAGGCAGGCTAAGCATTCAGATTGTGTTACTTTCATGGTGATTGATATTGTTTTGACAGGGCCTGGACTGAGTTTGTATCAAATGCAGTCTGGCCTGGGAGAGACTTACAATGTTTTCTGAGTGGTTTTGTAAGAGACTCTCAGCACAGTGGAACAGTCCATTCTCTCCCTTTCTCTCTCTCTCTCTCTCTTTCACACACACACACACACACACACACACAGACACGTATCACAATCACATTGCGCTGCTGCCCTTAATATGTTCATTGAGTGATTTGCGTTGTGTTTGAAGTTGCCGTCAAGTGGAGACATTTGACATGAGTCTTTGCAAAAGTTTGTATATGTATGCATAAAAGAAAGACTGAGAAAGAAAAACAGGCAGAGAAAGTGTGTGTGTGTGTGTATGTGTGTGTTTGTGTGCGTACAAGAGCCGTTCTGTATGATGCACCGGGATGAACAAAGAGAGACCCCTGTGCCGCTTACAAGGGACTATGCATTGCACAGCAAGACCATATAGTAGAGCTAACCTTGAAAGAGCTACACGAAACTACCAACTTCATATCAGTTTACGGCACTGGAAGTGTTAAAACAGACCAGTTTTCTCTCACACACGATCAGTGCGCTGCATTGGGAGCTGCTATCAATGACTCACCAAATATGCCTGAACTAATAACTCACCAAATATGCCTGATCTTATATTAATCAATGAGAATAACAAATCAGTCACTGTTAAGTTATTATAATCATTTGTTTGTTTGAGCCAAATGTGTGTGTGTGGCTTACAGATCTGTGGACTCCCTAAGAAAAGGGCAAAACAATACACTAAATTGTTCCATATCTATAATAATTGGAAGTGTCTCCATTTGGAGACATAACTTTCTCCTTTACCCTTAGAGCACCCAGTGAGTAGATGCTTTTAATGTTGTTTAAGACTCCTTTAAGATAAATTTGGATTGTCCTACGATAAATGTCTATCTGTCAATCCAAATAAAGAAGCAATGTGCATGTGTGTGTGTGGGATGGAGATGGTGAAACCATGATATGATGGTTTACGCAGCCACCTTTCCTCCTGCCCCAAATAAGACCACATTGGTCGTGGACAGGTCTGTGGAGGAGGTCTATTGATCGAAGGGTTTTGTGAGAGTGTGTGTGTGTGTGTGATGTGTGTGTTTTCAACAGCTTGTGTGGTATAAGAACAGTCACAGTCAACGTTCAACACTTCTGATCCGATCCACGCCAGCCTCATACTTGTTACACACGTCCCTGCAAATACATGGCTTGGCATCACATCCACTGGGTGCACCGCATCACATTCACTGGGCACACCACCTCACATCCACTGGGCACACCACCTCACATCCACTGGGTGCACCGCATCACATCCACTGGGCACACCACCTCACATCCACTGGGCACTCTGCCTCACAGTTCCATTTCCTTGAGTGGAGTGTGAAATCTTACTGATAACCTGTCCTCTCACCTTTGTATTGCCATTGTTATAGTGTTTACCTGTTTTGTATGTGTCATCTAATCTATCTATCTATCTATCTATCTATCCATCTGTCTGTCTATCTATTTATTTACTGTATCTGTCTGTCTATCTATCTATCTATTTGTCTGTCTCTCTGTCTATCTTGGTCAGTAAATGATGCATCTGAACCCAGAGCACAGATGTTGTAACCATGCAGTCATTTACCTTACCTAAAAAAAACATTATGAATGTAACTATCGTACATGGTGTTGTATTTGTACTGGTCTGCAGTAATATCAGTTCTGGCTGTGGTCACAGATGCATTGTGGGAAAGCCAAATGCTGTTGGCCCCTGGCTTGTTATGACTGTGAGGGAGGTGACAGCCGCCACAGGGCCCCAGATTAGTCACCGTCCCCCAGCCTGGCCTGGCCTGGTCAGCCAACAGGAAACAGATTTGCCCTGGTCTGGATAGTCTCTCTCTCTCTCTCTCTCTCTCTCTCTCTCTCTCTCACACACACACACACACACAAACACTCTCTCTCTCTCTCTCTCTCTCTCTCTCTCTCTCTCTCTCCTTCGTCTTGCCTCACTGTCTGCTCCTCTGACAGCTTTCATGTTTGAGACTCCATCTCACCCCCCTTTTGTCTCTACCTTCTCACTCTGCCAGTTTTCTCTCACTCTCTTCCTCTTTCTTTCTTTCCCTCTATCTATCTCTTTCTGTCTCCATTTCCCTCTGTCTCACTCCATCCTTTCATCTGCCAGTGTATGGAGTGCGTCATTGGCATGAAGTATGGATGGAGTGTGTGTGTGTGTGTGTTTGTGTGTGTGTGTGTGTGAATGAGAGTGGTCCTGACACAGAGGTCGCCAAAGGTAGACAAAAACAAACCCTCTGTTTCTCTCGCGTTTCTCAAGTGTTCGGCTGTATGAAATATGAATTGGAAAAGCAGAACATTATAATGATAAAAATATGGTGGAAAAACACACACATGCTCTATCTGTTTCTTTCTCTACTTGTCCTCCTCTTTTTCTTTTCTTCCTCTCCTTCATTTTTTCCCTCTCTTTTCTCCATCCATCTCCGTCACCCTCTCTGTCTTTCATCCCCCTCCCTGTAGTCTATCCATTTCTCTTCTGTTAGATCTTTCCTCTGTTTCTCTCCCTCTTCCATCTTTCCTTGTTTTCTCTTCTCTTCTCTACCTCTCTTCTCTGTGTCACACCATCAACATTTTTCTTTTTTCCTGGCTCCCTCCATCTATTTATTATTTCTCTCCTGTTTAGTCTATCTATCTATCTATCTATCTATCTATCTATCTATCTATCTATCTATCTATCTATCTATCTATCTATCTATGTGTGTGTATGTATGTATCTATGTATGTGTGTGTATGTATATCTATGGATGAGTGTGTGTGTGTTTGTGCCTGTGTGTGTGTATCCACGTATGCGTGTATGTATGTAGTATGTATGTATGTGTGTGTGTATGTATGTATGTGTGTATGGATGTATGTATGTATCTCTCTCTCTCTCTCTATCTATCTGTCTATCTATCTATCTACCATCAAGTCATTTATCTCTGACGTCCCGGCTGTCGTCTTATCTACTGTCTGGGCTCAGTCTGCACCAAAAACCCCACCCCCTTGCCCACACACACACACACACATAACTCCACCCACACCCCCACCCCTCTCTTGCGTCTTTCCTCCTAATTATAAGGAACACAGTGCTCACTCCAGGAGGTGCACTCAGGTCATCGCACTCTCTGCTGTCACTGGTGTGTGTGTGTGTGTGTGTGTGTGTGTGTGTGTGTGTGTGTGTGTGTGTGTGCGCGCGCCTGTGTGTTTGAGGTCAAGGATGTGTAAGTGAGTGTGTGTGCGCACGTCTGTGTGTGTGGGTGTGGGAGCGTGTGCATGTGCGTGTGTGCGTGTGTGTGTGTGTTTGTGTCTCTGTGTGTGTGGGGGGATTTTTCCTGTTTATTTGAAACTTCATGAGTCTAAGGAAAACTATGAGGCAGAGTCTGTCTTGGAAAGGGTTTCAGTTCTCCGTTCAGGGCATCTGATTTTCCCATCAAAGACCTTTCCTTTGAAGCATCTACATTTTATGTCCCTGTTGATATTGTGTGTTCTTTTGTGTATCAGGTTTGATTTGTTGATCATCTTAGCTAACTAGTGTCTTTTGTGTCTTATCACACATTGTGTATTATACTGACCGTAAGGAAATACTGTTCCTAAGATATAATGATATATCTGACTCTGACAGATCATGTTTCATCCAAAAATCATTTCAGGTGCACACTGTGGGAATCTGTGTGTTTAATTGTATGTTTTTCAATTGGAAGATCGTTGACTGCGTGTGTGTGTGTGTGTGTGTGTGTGTGTGTGTGTGTATCTGTGTGTTCGTGCGTGTTTGTGTATGTTTTGGCGTGTGTGTGGGCGTGTGTGTATGCGTGTGTGTGTGTGTGTGTGTGTGTGTGTGTGGGCGTGCACGCTGTGGACAGCTGGTGCATGTGATCCCTTGAGTCTGTAGTTAAATAGGTCTTAGCGCTGCTAATAAAGCTGATTATCTCCTGCTCACTGCTCCTGCTTCTGCCCCAGCTCCTGCCCCCACTATTGCCCCCGCTATTGCCCCCCACCATTGCCCCCACTCCCACTCCTGCCCCTGCTTTTGCCCCCTGCTATTGCCCCCCCTCCCCCCCCCCCCCAGCTCTTGCCCCCACTCCCACTCCTGCCCCTGACAGCCCCTCTGATCCCAGACACCCTAGCAGCTGGGCCTGGCAATGGCAGCATCACTGTCTACACCAGCAGCACCATCAGCACTGCCTCCTGTCCCTGCCTACACCACCAGCATCAGCACTGACCCCTGACCCCGCCTACACCACCAGCATCACCAGCATCAGCACTGGCCCCTGACCCCGCCTACACCACCAGCATCAGCACTGCCTTCTGTCCCTGCCTACACCACCAGCATCAGCACTGCCTTCTGTCCCTGCCTACACCACCAGCATCAGCACTGCCTTCTGTCCCTGCCTACACCACCAGCATCAGCACTGCCTTCTGTCCCTGCCTACACCACCAACATCAGCACTGCCTTCTGTCCCTGCCTACACCAGCAGCACCACCAGCATCAGCACTGGCCCCTGACCCCACCTATACCACCAGCACCACCAGCATCAGCACTGCCTCCTGTCCCTGCCTACACCACCAACATCAGCACTGCCTTCTGTCCCTGCCTACACCACCAGCATCACCAGCATCAGCACTGCCTCCTGTCCCTGTCTACACCACCAGCATCAGCACTGCCTCCTGTCCCTGCCTACACCACCAGCATCAGCACTGCCTTCTGTCCCTGCCTACACCACCAGCATCACCAGCATCAGCACTGCCTCCTGTCCCTGTCTACACCACCAGCCTCAGCACTGCCCTCTGACCCTCCTTCTCTCCCTTCCTCACTATTTTTAACTTCTCTCAGTCCTTTCCATACTCCCTCTCTCTCCCTCCCTCTCAGCCTCAACCCCCCACCTCTCTCAGTCTATCCCTCCCTCTCTCCTCTCTCTCTCCATTCCAGCCTCAACCCCCCACCCTCTTTCAATCTATCCCTCCCTCTCTCCTCCCTCTCTCCATCCCAGCCTCAATCTTCCACCCTCTCTCAATCTATCACTCCCTCCCTCTCTCCATCCCAGAACTGCTACTGCTCCCACTGTTGCTCTCACTGTCTTTCCTCTCCTTCACTCCCTCTCTTTTTTCATCCTCACAATCCCTTGTTTATTCTCTCTCTCCTCTCCCGCTCTCATTTCTCATCTTCATCCTTCTTCTCTTGCTACTTTGGTGTTACTCATTCTCTCTGTCTCAGTTAAGTTCAAATCAGTTTAATTCAATAAAGCTCTCTCTCTCTCTCCATCCTGTTCTCTCTTTCTTCACCTTCTCCCCCCTCGTTCCTTCTCTCCCTCCCAGAACCATTCCTGCCCTCCCTTATTGCTCACTTACCCTCCTCTCTTCATCATTCTTCCTCTCCCTCTATCCTGACACCACACCTCCCTCTCCTTCTCTCCCTCCCTCCCTCCCTTCCTCTTTCTCTCTGTCATACTCTAACTCCCACTACTTCCACAATTCCCTCCATTCATCTTTTCCCTCTCCATCTCTCGTTTACAGCCATTCCTTATCTTTCTTCTCTTTCTCTCATGATCTATCATTCATTCATACACTCTCCCCATTCTAAAATACTTCTCTCTCCCTCTCTTTCTCCCATGATCTCTTATTCATTCATACACCATCTCTCCATCCTTTTCTCTCTCTCGCTCTTTCCTTCTATTCCTCCTTCTCTTCTCTCCTCCTCTGCCGTAGGTCACAGCAGCTGTAGCCAGGCTTTCTCAGCCCCTCGTGGCACACCATGTGCTCACTAATGCTGTCGTCAGTTAGGGAGCAAGGGAGCTGTGTGTGTGTGTGTGTGTGTGTGTGTGTGTGCGCGTGTGTGTACGTGTACGTGTGCATGTGTGTGTGTGTCTAAGTCGTGACTATGTCCTCTTCAATGAGCGTCTTTTCTCTGTTCTCTTAGTAGTAACACCACATGGTGTGTATGCGTGTGTGTGTGTGTGCGTGCGTGTGTGTGTCTCATAGATGGGGTTTCTTGTTGCTCTTTCTCTGATCACAGCAGAGGCCCTTTGAATGGGCGGATAATTACAATTCAGCTTCTCAGCAGTGGAGGCACAGCAGCTCAGTGGGACTCAATGGGAATTCCTCTGGGCCAAGCAGTGGGAGTGGATCTCATCGTTCTCCAGGGTGCTTTCACTATGACTGATGCTTTTAGACATTTATTGCACTTTTTGTTTTCAGTTAGGAAGTTCATCATGTCAATCAATTAATCAATCACGAGTCACTCAGCCTCCAAATGAGTCCCTAGTCCAATGATCAAGGCATTGATCCGACAAAACTGTCTGTTAGTCGAAATCAAATAGTCATATGTTTCAGTCTGTGTATGTCTCTGTCTGTAAGTCCACTTTCGAGCTTTACTACCTGTCTGTCACCCTACCTGTCTCTCTCTCTCTCTCTCTCTCTCTCTATCTTTCTCTGTCTTTCTACAGAGAAAGAGAGAGAGAGAGAGACATGTCTGTCTTATGAACCTTAGCTAAACCATAGGCAACTTATAGTCTGTCATGGTTACTACTGATTGTAATTTTTCTCCATGCCCCCTGGCAGTTGGGTTAGCCCCTTGAGTCGTGGATCTGCCCAAGGTTTCTTCCTAGATTAACTGAACATAAGGGAGTTTTTCCTTGCCCCTGTTGCTCTTGGGTGCTCCTTCTGTGAAGCGCCATGAGACAATACTATTGTAAAAGGCGCTGTATAAATAAAATAAAACTGAAATTCCTGTCTTTCTTGTCTACAGTATGAATTATTGGGCCTTCCATGACCGTGTATCTCTGCCCCCTCCACCTCCCTCTGCCCAGGCTGTTTGCTCCCCAGCAGTGGCCTTCCCATGGCCTGTAAGGGGAGAGGAGTAGATGAGGCTGATCTGCTCTGCTCTGCTTTTTTAATGCAGCGCAGGGGCTGTTTGACAGGTTAACAGCTCTTCCAGCGGGCTCTGGGAAAGTGCAGGGGTCCGTGTGACCCATTGGCCCAGGCTAGACACCGACCCGCTGGGGGTGGGGTGGGAGTGGGGGGGCGTGGAGACGCTTGCTAGCCTGCTGTTGGTGCTGCTCCTCGCATTTTATGCTCCACTGGCAACAGCAGTAAAACTCACACACCTGTACACTCACACACACGCCACACACACACACACACACACACACACGCTTCCTGACGATGTGTCAAGCAAGCACTCTGTTTCTTACCTACTTTCACTCTCTCTGTCTCTCTCTGCTTCTCCTTCTCTCTTTCTATTGTTCTATTGTGTGTGTGTGTATGTGTGTGTGTATTTATTTTATTTATGTAGAACTGTGTTGGCCCACGGTATTCTTTCATAATCCAACTTCTCTTATATATATATAATTCTATAATATATATATATGTATATATGTATAATTCTCATCCATTCCTGAAAGGCCAGTTCAGGCAAAAACAAAAGGATGATGACGCCCATAACAGCACGTAGCACAGCCCTGATGAAATCTCCCTCCTTGACTGCACCCGCAGTTGGACCACAGGAGCCTAGCCAGTGCTGCTGTGTCATCCTTCGGCTTCCCAACACACCACCCCAACATCCCCACCCCCACCCCCACACCGTTTCCAAGGAAACAGAGTTGCAGTTTGCTGTAAGTCTGGACTCGGGGATGTTTATGCTGACGATAACGATGACGGCGGTGGTGGCGGTGACCATGTTGTGGTGACGTGACACTGCTGGCGAGCGTTAAGCAATAGTTATAATGGGGTAATGGCCAGAGACAGCTTGTTTGATTTTGAGCTTGAGAGAGGGAGAGAGAGAGAGAGAGAATGAGAAAAAGAGAGAGAGAGAGATAATGAGAAAGAGAGAATGAGAAAGAAAGAGAGAGAGAGAGAGAATGAGAAAGAGAGAGAGAGAGATAATGAGAAAGGGAGAGAGAGAGATAATGAGAAAGAGAGATAATGAGAAAAAGAGAGAGAGAGAGATAATGAGAAAGAGAGAGAGAGAATGAGAAAGAGAGATAATGAGAAAAAGAGAGAGAGATAATGAGAAAGAGAGAGTACATTATTATTATTTTGCTATAATGGTGATGATTATTGATGATTATTATTATTAGCGTTAACTCATCGTTATTAATGCTATTCATTATTTTTGGCAATGTTGCACATGGAACCGTCATGCCAATAAAGCACATTGAATTTGAGAGAGGGATAGCTGGAGAGACTGGAAGATGAAGAGAGGGAGGATGTGGATACGAGCGGAAGGGAGAGATGAAGAGAAAGACAAATGGTGAAGAGTGAAAGAGAAAGAACTGATGAAGATGAGAAAGAAGGGGGGATGAGAAGGAGAAGAGTAAGAGAAAGAGAAAACAAAGCAGGGATGAGGCCAAAGCAAGAGAAGAGAAGTGAGCAAGAGAAAAGCCAGAGGGGAAAGGGAAAAAAAAAGAGAGATGGACTGGACTGGACTGGACTGGACTG
This sequence comes from Tenualosa ilisha, assembly GCA_015244755.2. Taxonomy (NCBI): domain Eukaryota; kingdom Metazoa; phylum Chordata; class Actinopteri; order Clupeiformes; family Clupeidae; genus Tenualosa; species Tenualosa ilisha. The sequence continues at coordinate 513,497 of PYXC01001443.1, read as the reverse complement.
GACCCCCTCCTAAATTACCCTGAGCGGAGGAAGAGGGGAACTGCCCTGAGCTCGATCAGGAAGTGGCTTCAAAGCCGCGGATGCGTCGTAGGAAGTCGTGGAAATGCCACCCCCCACCCCACACACACACACACATACACACACACTCCCACTCCACCACAATTGCAGCAGGCCTTTGTATGTCACACCACCCTGTGTGTGTGTGTGTGTGTGTGTGTGTGTGTGTTCAGAGGGGAATGTCGGAATGGCCACTCTCATACTGAATGAGTTTGGCCTCCGAGGCAACGGCGCTGTCGTCATGAGCTCGTTTTCTCTTCCTCCTCTGGGTGAAGCTTTGCAGTTTTGTGTGTGTGTGTGTGTGTGTGTGTTGGGGAAAGAGTGTGTACAATTTTGAGCATCTGTCTGTGTGTGTGTAGCTGTCTGTGTGCCTGTGCGTCAGTGTGAGTGTGTGTATGTGTGTGTGTGTGTGTGTGTGTGTGGTGGGAAGGAGGGGAGGGAGGCTTTGTGCGTCATGGTTTTGTGGTTTTTCGAGCAGAGGGAACTACAATTGGAAAAATTCAAAGAAGAAAGAGGAAATGGTGAACGTGATGAGAAAATAATGTGAAGTCCATATGTCATGGCAAGGACTGCCAACACACTCCATTGTGCACTTGCTGAATTGTTTTTATTTTTATTTTTCTATTGTATTCTATCTTTCTTTCTTTCTTTCTTTCTTTTTACCCCAGTTTCTTTGTTGGGATGAATTACTAGCAGAGTTTCACTACCCCTCTGACCCCGCCTCTCTCTTTCTCTCTCTCTCTCTCTCTCTCTCTCCATATTCTTTCTGTCTGTGTGTTGAGCCAAGGCTGTGCACTTGTCACCTTGGGTCATGTCAGGGTGAATTAGCGCAGAGGGCATCTGAGGGGAATGAGTGAGACTGGAGCAGCGTTATCAGCAGGGTATACATAAAGACTATACATGTCTCATGGTCAAAGTTTACTCTGATGCTGCGCACGCACACACACACACACACACACACACACACACGCAAACACACACACATACTGTATACATAAACATTAATACATTAAGATTCTTTCCCTCTCTCTCTCTCTCTCTCTCACACACACACACACACACACTTGCTCATATGCGACATCACAACAGCAAATGCACAAGCACATCTGGAGACCACACATACACACACACACACACACACACACACACAGTGTATATTTGAGTAACCAGTCTGGCCACCAATGAATTTGAGTAGAAGTACAGGCCACCAATGGCCTTGAATGGATCCCCAAGCCACCAATAGCCTTGAGTAGAACCCAGGGACCACAGTGAATTAGTTCTCTCTAGAGGGCCACTGGTCCATATGCTTCTCAGAGACCCAACAGACCAGCTTTATATAGATACAGGACTGAATCGCACTGTGTGTGTGTATATGTATGTGTGTGTATTTGTGTATGAGAGAGAGAGCTTATAGATTTCACAGAGGCAAAGGTCTGCAATAACCTTGAGGTCCACCCACACACACACACACACACACACACACAAACACACACACACACACACATACACGGTACTTCACACAACAGCTTCTTCTCAACTGTCACCCATCCCTCACCTTTACATAAACTACATTCCTCCACAACCCCCCACAACTCAGGACTGGTCCCCCAGCTTGAGGAGCTACTGCCACTGGCCTCTGTCACACAGACACAAACACACACACACACACACACACACACACACACACACACACACACGCCTATGCACAGATGCATTCATATAAAACCCTGCCCGCGCACAACCAAAACTGACATGCAGTAGTATAGACAGACACAGCATGAAACATATGCCATATAGTAATATAGTACACACACACACACACACAGACGCAGACACACACACACATGCACACAAAGACACACACACACACACACACACACATGCACACAAGTGCAAATGGCCCACGCGCTGTTAAATATTTCATGTCTAGCACCCTTCTCACATGTCAAAAACACACTCACTCACACACACACACACACACACACCATCCCCCTGAGAAGCCAGCCCAGCTCCTATTAAAGCAAACAATGCTCGTCGGCTCTGCGTCTCTGGCCCCTGTAAATCACTCGCAGCTTCCTCCAGCCCTAGGGCCCCTGGCCCTTAGTCTTGGGCCTGCTTCTGTGTCTCCGCTCCCTCTCTCTCACGCTGGGCACAGGCGCAGCACGGCGCGGTGAGGTGCGGCGTGGCGAGGCATGTGGAGAACGACTATAAAAGCTCAGCAGCAAGCCAGTGGCTGTGGCACAACGACAGTAGCAGTAGCAGTAGGAGTAGCAGTGGGAAACATAACGCCCGTTTGTTAACTACCTTGTAAGGACGCTTTTAAAACAGCACTTTAGGACATTTAGGAGGGCTGCTCAACTCTCTCTCTCTGTGTGTGTGTCTCTGTGTGTGTGTGTGTGTGTGTGTGTGTGTAAACTCCTTTCCAAAACACTGTATCTCCATCGTCATATTAAAAAAAAATTGTTTTCTTTTTTTTATTATTGTGCTTTTCATTTACTATCAGTAAAATCACAGTTTTGTTGTTTTAATTGGGTCAAAGGACAAATCAGATAACTTGTCTCAATGTTACGTGAAAATCAAATTTAAAAAATTTTTAATGTAAGTGGCTTTTAGAGCATGTCAGAAATAAGTTCTTCATTTATATATTTATGCATATATATATATATAGCTCTACATTTATATATATATATATCAGACGCTTTTATCCAAAGCAACTTAAATTTGTCTACTATCAATTACATCTGGGCCAGTCTCCCCTAGAGCAATTTAGGATTAAGTGCCTCGCTCAACGGTTGGGATTTGAACCCACCACTTTCCAGGCTACTAGCATGCTAGCCAGGTTCCTTAATTGCTACACCCACAAGAGTGTGTATGTGTGTGTATGTGTGTGTGTGTGTGTGTGATCAAATTTCAAGTTGAAGAAGATTATTTAGGAGGATTTATCTGCTGATGACCGGGTCATTCTTGGCGCGTCACTTTTGACCTCAAAGATAACTTAAGGTTTAGTTAATATGCTTGTGATACTGTGTGTGTGTGTCATTGCGTGTGGACGTGTGTGTATATGTGGTGATAACCTACTCACTGATCAAGGCTGGAGAGAGTTGACAGCCTAGACTCCACAGCAATCTGCACCCAAAGTCTCTAAGAACCGCGACCCTCTGATCGGCTTGCTCAAGGCTATGGAAACCCACAAGGGACAAAACGAGTTTCACCCCTGCTCTCCCACAGTCCACGTCAAAGGAGTGTTTACACAACTGTCTTGTATTTCCACATTGCCAACGTCGAACCCTGATGGGGTTGCAAATTTATATCGCTTCACACTTCAAAGTGTGAGAGAGGATCGGGGGGGAAAATGTGCTTGGGGGAAATGAAGCATGCGGTTATAAATGTAAGCCCGGACTGTGCTGAGGCAAATAAAACTGAAAGGGGCTTTTTAAGTCCTTTGTTTATGAGTGGGACTATAAAAAAATAATGCTGCTTAAAGCTGAGGCGTGGGGGAAAATGCAGACGTGCGCAGTCCGTCTGGTCCACTCGCTCCCTTCTGCCAGGCCGGCTTCTGGGTCTGGCTGCTCACTTTCTCCCTGACAAGCATTTCTTGGAGTACCGGTGTGTTGGTATGCACATAATCACGCTTCCTAGTTCGACACGCTTGACTCACAGACTCTTTTGTTCTCCTCTAAAGGAAATTTGACTTTGTTCCACTCACGTATTATATTAGAAGCCTGTTTTGTGTGTTATGTTACTGTTGTTGGTTGTGTTAGTGTCAGTGTTCTGATGTTTTGTCTCAATTAGACATTCCACCCCTATCCTGTTTCCCTTTCTCTAACAGCGAGACAAAACGACAACAGACCATTACAGTAATAATTAGACAGAGTGATCCTTGTTCACTCGAGTCCATTCATCCTAGGAGTCATCAAAGGCGGGGATTAACAGCGTTAGTCACTCAATTACAGAGTTTAATTGCAAACAATGGGGCCAGTGTGAGCTTTATTGGGATGTGGCCTAGAGAGGAAGAAACGACTTTGTCACCCATACACACTAGCCAAACAAAACAAACAAACAGAGCATTATGTAAAAAGGAATGAGATTTCTGGTGCATTTTGGTTAAGAGGCTGGCATGACACAGTGGGGAAAAAAAAATGTTCAGGTGACACATGATGATGTGTCGGCATTTTTAGAGGACCGTAAAACAATGAATAACAACAGCAAAAAAAAAAAAAAATCCAGAATGACCTACATGCCTGAAATGGTTCAGCAGCCACAACAGTATTACGCAACAGTGACTACCCATAATAAGTGTCACCTTGAGTCTTGGTGCGTTTCTCATGTCTGGTGAAGTGGAGGGGAGCAGACAGCCTTGGTATAATTGCTTGGGTTGTTCCTGTCATGCTCCCAGACCCGGAGCTCGGACCAAATATCTTTAAAGTTTGATTATTCCCCCATTAGTTATCCGGAGTGGCTGGCTTTGATACTGTTCGCATTTTGCCCTTGACTTCTGCAGAAGTCTGTGCCTCGTGGGAGCCTTCTGAGAGAGAGGGAGAGAGAGAGAGAGAGAGAGAGAGAGAGAAAGAAAGACAGAGAGGGAGAGAGACACTTAGCTCATCCTCCCTTACCTGGTCCGACTGCCTGCCTGCCTTCCTGCCTGTCGGGCTGCCGAAAGCGGTTAACGTTAAAGTTACAGAGCTCTTCCCCCCCTTAAACTACTTGGCAGATCACGCTTTAAAAAATTAAACAGAATGGCTTTTAAATCCCGCTGTCATATAAATTTGTCTCGAGCATGACATGCGGGGGAGCGCCGTCTGGAGAAGGGGCTGGAGGTGGGCCCGACGCCTGTCGTCTTCTCCTCTTCGGCCGCCGACAGCGCCGAGAACCCAACATTAGCTCGGAGGGAAAACACAGACATGCACACACGCACAAAAGAGAGAGAGACAGAAATCTATGAAAAGTTAACGTACGTATGTCAACTTTCTCCTGATGCAACCTTCAAGATGCAGTGCAGTTTTTTTCTTCCCTGCCTGTCAGAGTCACGGAACAATCCGGAGCCGGGCTCCGGGAAGTGAGGCCCTCTCGCTAGAATGGGCAGACATAGTGCCCACATACCAGGCTGGATCCGATTTCATGCCAGCACTCATATAACTTTTATGAAGCCAACACAAGCAGAGCTGCTTGGTCTTTTGGAAAGGTCACCCTACGCAGCTCCGATGTAATTCAACGCTGTCACATCTGGAGCATGTTCAGAAGCGTGTGTGTGTGTGTGTATGTGTGTGTGTGTGCATGTGTGTGTGTGTGCATGTGTGCATATGTCTCGGAGGGTGTGTCAGTTTGGCTGTGCTTTTGGTGCAGACAAAGAAAGAGGGAGATGTAAAGAGAGAAAGGATGTGTGTGTGTGTGTGTTTGTGAGAGAGAGAGTGTGTGTGTGTGTGCTTATTCTCAGGTACCACGGTGACATGAGATCATTGGCACTGTTAACACTGTTATCATGGACATCCTCAGAATTTTACCTTTTTTAATTCACTCAGGCATGGGCATCTTCATGTCACACACACATACACACATACACACACAGACACACACATACACACATGTTATGTTTTCCTGTAGCCTTTGAAAAGTCTGATCATTGTGAGACATGCTGTGTTCCAAAATAACACATACCCCCTTTTCTTGTCTCCTCCTCTGATCCTCTGATGTTGGGCTCTGGAGGAGGACCAAGTCATTCACCTGCTTCTTTTACTCCTACACAGACACACACACACACGCACACACACACACACACCAGTTGTGTTGCATTCTTGTTTGCCGCTGTCATCCAAAATGATTAGATGTGTTCCAGGAGCAGGGCGAAACATTCCCTTTTATCTGTGTCCAGACAGGGTGGATGGGCCTGTACCAAGTCTAGATGAAACAGAGAGAGAGAGAGAGTGCATGTGTTTGTGTGCTTGCATATACACCAGGTGTCCAGTCATGGCGATTCCCTGCATACCTGTTTAAACACACACACACACACACACACACACACACACACACAATGCGAGCCCTCACATACCTACCACAGAGACAGAGAGAGGCTCATTTGCACAGATAAAAGAGAAACCACAGTGGATGAGGGGGGACTAGTATAACAACAGTGCTATTCACAAACACACACACACACACACACACATACAGACACACAGGTGTTTCACACATTATTCCACTATTGCTGAAGAGGAAGACGTTCTGTAACACTCTCTATGTACCCAGTATTCATAAAGCATTATAAATGCATTCCTAAAGGGTTATAATGCATTCATAAACCTTTGTTACCAATGACATTAGTATTCATAACTATTTCATTCTCATGACTGTACTCATAAGGCATTATAATGTTATCATATAAGCCTTCACAACTTGAAGTGTCACAAAGCATTATAAGCTTCTTTGGCCTTTTGAAACTAAGGAAAACAAACCACTTTGCTTTTTGTCTGTAATTGATTTTCATGAGCAAGGTACAGTCATGAGATTGTATAAACAGTTATGAACACTAATAACAATAGTTATAAGACTTTATGAATGCATTATAACCCTTTATGAATGTGTTTATAATACTTTATGAATACTGGGTTCATGGAAAGTTATCTTTCTACAAGCTTTTTACAATCACAATGACTTGTTATGGCCTGTTTGTAAGAAATGAGTGTGTGTGTGTGTGTGTGTGTGTGTGAGTGTGTGTGTATGATATATGCATACATATGTGTGTGTGCATGCATGTGTGTGTGAGAGAGAGACAGAGAGAGAGTCTGTGTGTATGAAGGCTATGTGCAGGCATATATATGCGTGTGTGTGTGCATGTGCATGCATGTGTGTGTGTGTGTCTGTGTGGTGTCTGTGTGCATGTGGGCGTGTGTGCTTTCTATTGTACCTAGAGAGCTCCAGTTGTCTCTGATGGCATCCAAACAGCTATGAGCACTGGAGTACTTTTGCTAAAATGAGCCAAGGCCATCCCCATCCCCAGCCTCTTCCACCGCCACCTCCTCCTCTCCAACTCCTCCTCCTCCTCCTCCTCCTCTCCCTCTCTTTGCTCCTCTCCTCTCTGTTCCTCTGTGAGAAATGTGTCCACTCTGACCCATTTGCAAAGCCACAAAAACGAGGACAATTTCGCCAGCGCCTCGGCGAAGGGGAGCAACAGGAGAGACGAGCGGTGGCTCAGGAATCGGAAGAATTTTCTACTCTGCGGTGACCTAATTGTGTGTGTGTGTGTGTGTGCACGTGTGTGTGCGCGCGCGCGCGTGGGTGTGTGTGTGTAAAGGGCCGAGGTGGTTGTAGGGACGTTGTGGTTGCGTTGGTGCCCGTGAGTGATCCGGTGGCCCTTGGGTGATGTGTCCAATAAGGTCCGCTGTGGCCCCTCTCAGAGACACAGGACAATAGGCTTTGAGGTGGTTTCTATGGGCTTCTTGGCATGCCGTGTTACTCTTTCTGTGCGTGTTTGTGAGTGTGTGTGTGTGTGTGTGTGTGTGTTTGTCTCCAGTGGTCGAGCTGTCTTGACGCATTGTGTGTGTGTGTGCGTGTGTGTGTGTGTGTGTGTGTGTGTGTGTGTGTGTCTCCAGTGGTCGAGCTGTCTTGACGCATTGTGTGTGTGTGTGTGCGTGCGCAGTGGTTTCTCCTTCGGTGGATCCAGTGGCCGTGGCCGGGTCCTATTCAAATGCGCTCGATGCGCCTGCAAGCAATTAAACAATCAAAGAACTTCTGAAAGAGGAAACGAGCCCATTATTATGAATTACAGTGAGAGATCATATTCCCACCCCCCAACCCCCAGCACACACACACACACACACACACACACACACACACGCACACACAGACACACACACACACACGCACACACACACACACGCACATAGACACATGCACACACACACACACACACACACACACACACACACACACACACACACAGACACACGCACACAGACACACACACACACACACACACACACACACGCACACATGCACACAGACACATGCACACACACACACACACACACACACACACACACACACATGCACACACACACACACACACACATACACACATATACACAGGCTCCATCTGTCCTACTCCCCTCCCAATCCTACCCTGTCCTGCAGTTGAACATACGGCAGTGAATTGATGGCTGTCGAGACCAGGGCACTGCATGTGGTTCTGATGAACACACACCACACACACACACACACACACACACACACACACACGTGAGGGTAATGAATTTCATATTCCACTTTGATGTGATTTAATTGGAAGGCCAAAACTAAGAAAGAAATGCTTTTTTGTTTTTTTTGTTTTTTAAGTGGGTTTGTCCTGCTGAATGGCCACTAACCAGTTTGATAATCACTGCTCATAATCACTGTTTATGCAAACTGAGCCCCCTTGCTAAATAGAATAAAGTGAAAAAGGACAAGA
>PYXC01001443.1:460000-500000 GCA_015244755.2 Tenualosa ilisha | reverse complement strand
AGTAGTTACTCTGTGCACCATGACCTTGTGACCTTTTGGTTATTAGAGCCGGACTATTCCAGTTTCAGAACGAAAGTGCTGTAAAACTTTTGCCATGTTGCATTTTAATAGATGTCTTCTCAACTGAAGAGCTAAAGGGAAGTTGGAAAAACAAAGCAATTAGTGTCCCGCATGTACATTCCTGGGCAAGAAAAAAAAAATGAGGAAAACACAATTTATCACATTCATTATTTTCATGATTCTTATGTCACACGTACAGGTGTATTAAGTAACAGTGTTTCGCTAGATTGTATGCATGCTCTGTAGACAGGCGGTGATGACTTTCCCCTTGTTTCTGTATTTGTTCAAATGAAAATGATCCAAACTGGAATCATTTGTGTTTTTCTCTGGATTTGTTTAGTTTTGTTTTTGCCCAGAAGTGTATATAGACTGCTGTCCGTGCAGTTGGAGATGTTTTCAATTTATGCCATTTGCAGGGCATAGCGTATCCAGTGATGTCTCTGTCAAAAAGAAAGCTGAAGGCAATACAACAGCACAGCAGTACAGCATAGATAGACATGTCTGTGTATGAGGCTTTTTTTTCCAGTTCCCTAGTGCAGTATGTTGCAACCATGGGCACAGATGTAGCCCAGTGAACTGAAACACACAACGGGCCGCACCAAAATGGGACCCCACCAATCAAAGTGACTGGTCTGAGTCTGTTGCTCATATACCCGTCACTTAGGGAGTATTACAGAAATACACTCCCAGGGCTTGCTGGAGGCTGCAATTAAGACCAGAGACATTTTGGTCCTTTACATCGTCCAAATAATTACAAGATCTTCAGACCACACCAAAAGGACACGGGCTTTAAAATACAGACTTGAGCTTAACCCTGTTTGCTCATCGCTACTGTGTGTGCGTGTGAGTGGTGTGTGTCCATGAGTGTGTATCTGTGTGTCTGTGTATACATGTGTGTGTATATACATATGTGTGTGTGTGTGTGTGTGTGTGTGTGTGTGTGTGTGTGTGTGTACTCACCATAGACCTTTCTTGGAATCATACGAGTTTTTTGGTTCAGAGGAGGTTCTTTGAATCTGTCCAAAGAAAGCCCATAATTTTTTTTTTTCATCTTCAGAATCTTTTATTGCATCTTTAGAAACGAAAACTGACGTGGCTTGTCTTTAGATAATTCAGACAGATCTTCATGATTTTTTCACAGAAGACTTTGAATATCATTTTTGCTAATATTCCTCTATAACAACACTGAGGAACATCACATTATGGCATGCATGTTTTTAAAATACATTGCAATAAAAAATTAATTCTAGAGGCAATTCCAGCATTAAGAATCTAACAGAACACAAGCAAGCATGGTATTATTTCAGTGTTTTAATATCATCAGATACTTACATACATACATACATACATATAAATATACATACATACATACATACTAGACAGTCATTTCATTGTACTGGCATTATGCATATGGCACAATAAAGATTGGCATGGAATTGTCTCTGGACACACATCACACATGATTGTGCATCTTAGATTCGTAACAGGATCTTCTGAAATAGTTCAGTGATCTCTATGAGAAGCAGCGTGATGTACCTTCTGACCTTTCTTCCTTCTTTGTTGGTCCTAAATTGCCCCTGGGCTGCAAGGTCAATGGGTCCATCTGTGGGGAGAGCACTGGTTTGGGAGAATCCACTCCAAATGAGGTTGTTGAGCTTTTGCAGTGATACAACACAAAAGACCAGTCCTAAAAGGCGCCCTCACAGAACCAATTATGGACCCACCGCTGGTTTCCGAAGCGACTCTTGGCTGCAAGGCTTGGCCTTGTGAGGGGGCTTAAGAAGAGGTGGCACGATAGCAGGAAAAGAGAATTTGTGTGTGTGTGTGTGTGTGTGTGTATGAGTCTTGACCATGCATGCTGGCCCAGAACAACACTCCCTATTGAGTATGTGAAAGGATTCACAGTGCCCTTTATCCAGAAATACTGCCCAGTGTGTGAGCTTGGCCAATTATTTTACACTGAAAGAAGAGCAACGGCTTCTCTCACACAGCTTATTGATTGAAACTGCAGTTCCTAATCCTCTGTGCTTTTTGTCAGATTTAACAAAGTGCTTCCTCACATATCTTTGGCTTTTGTGATCAGGTTTTGGGCATAAATAGAACGAAGGTGTTTATAAACAGTCCAGGCTGTGTAAATGAGAAACACACTTGGACGCAGGCAAAAACAATCCATGCCAATCAACACATACAGTGTCTCAGGCCTATAGAAGGGAAGGGTGGGAACTAAATGACTGTGGAGTTCAAATATTTTTTTTGCCAAATTAAAATGCAAACTGTGAACCAAAGTATAAACCTAAGTTGAATCATGTTCGATGCCGTTGTAAAATCCACGATATCCCATGGGTCAGACTGCATTTCATTCGGTATTGCTATACCATATGAAAGTGAATGGTGGCTGCATTTGTACATTACTTGGCAACCATTCAGTTAGAGGAAATATATTTCGTGGTGGAGGAATAGTCATCTGTCAATAAATCGCTACATTTGTCATTGCTTTGTCTTTGTTCAATGAAACCATGGCAGGTTAATGTGGTAACCGTTTTAGAAACGCAATGAGCCACTCAAGGCTGTGAGTTATGCTGGTCTTACCAAGGCTAAGCGGGTGTAATGGAACTATGCCATGCCTTGTCTCTATGAGCTCTCCTTAGCCGTGGTAAAACCAACCTAACCCACAGGCCCTCATGGCTTATTGCCTACATTTATTTATTTACAGTTATTATACAGCTCTCCAGAGTGCTGCGGGAGGTTCCATTCACTTTGACAGGGCCTTCCCAACGTCAGGTCAGTTATTTCTGAATAATCACCGCTGCGTAAGTATAATCACCGCTGTCAATGGCAACGTTTTTTTTTTTTTTGCTTCAGATTCACATATGCATATCATTCCGCGAGTAGCGATCATTCACTTATCGCAATGGAACTGTGTTGAAAGTGAAAGGAGATCTTGCTGTATTCTGGAGTTTCAAGATTACGTTGCGTTGTGAACTATTTGTTTATCCGCGGAAGCCACGAAACATCAACAAGTTAAATTTAAAAGATGTTTGTGTGAAATTTTCTGCCATCGTTTTGGCAAATGGCCGTATAATATTTGGGACAATGTATTTGGCGTCAGGGGTCCTGTTCGTCCTGTCTGTAAATATTTTCCTATAATGACCAGCAGACAAAACATTATCCCTTACACATTGCACACATTGCTTGCATTGTTGTAACTCAGCCTGCAGTATAAGATGCTACCATCCAAGTCACAGGTTTTATACCAAGTGTTGGGAAGAAGTCATGTGTGTGTGTTTGTGTGTGAATCTGACTGTTAATAGGCTCATTCCTCGTTCCTAAGTGTGAGTGAGTGTCTGAGTGGGTGTAGAAGTGATTGTGGCTCTTAGCTGCCGTGTCATGAAGTCGTGGGGGCCATGTTGTGAGAGTGTGTAAAAATGTTTTCATAGCTTCTCTAACAGAGCTGACATGTCCAGCTTTATTATCACACATCCTCTTACAATGTTTCAGCTTTTCAGATGGGGGTTCTCCCAACAGCTCTGGCCCTTTTGCGTGTGTGTGTGTGTGTGTCTGTCTGTGTGTGTTTGTGTGATTCCACACTGCAGCAAAAGCAACGTCAAGGGCTCATTTTTTGCTAAAGGCGTTAACACTTGCTGTGACTCATGCACAGACCACGCAGACTAGATAAAGAGATAGCAGGCAGGCAATAATGCCAGCTGCTCCACAGAAATCAGACTCTCATCTGGCAGTGACACCATAACATGGACACTAGAAGCACAATACATAGAAAGGAATGTGAATGAAAAAAAGCAGAAAAAAATCTAAATGTGTATTTTATTTATGTATGCTGAGTGCTGTAAATAGTGCTGTAATAGTGCAGTTCTATGTTAGCAATATGCACTCTTTGTTAGTTTCTTTATTGTGTTGTAGCTTGAATGTTATCCTCTTTTTGTAAGTCGCTTTGGATAAAAGCATCTGCTAAATGCCTAAATGTAATGTAATGTAAATGTAAATGCTGAACACTGTAGACTAGATTGAATGCCAATCAACAACACCAACAACATATACTGTATGTGACAGCCAGAGGAGATTATTTTTAGAAAGATGGTTAAGATGGGCCAATCAGCGCTGGGTATCAGAGAGACTAAACACCTTTGCATGGACTGGGTCTGTTTGTATTCCTGTGAAGCAAGCTACACACACACACACACACACACACACACACACACACACACACACACACAAAGATATGCACGTGGACAAAAGCTCACACACACACACAAGACACATACACACACACATACACATACAAAGATATGCACATGGACAAAAGCTCTCGCACACACACACAAGATACATACACACACACCTACACATACAAAGGTATACCCATGGACAAAAGCTCTCTCTCTCTCTCTCTCTCACACACACACACACACACACACACACACACATTATACAGTGCACCTTTACAACAATAATGACACCTTTGTCATCACTGTCAAGGGTCACCACCCATGCGCAGTGTCAGGCTCAATCAGACTCCATGGAGAGAGCTCTGCTTATGTAAGGGAAACAGCCTATTTTTATTTGTCAAAACTTGTCCCAGGAATGCTGTTAGAATTTCCAGGCTCTCTCTCTCTCTCTCTCTCTCTCTCTCTTGAAGTCCTCGCCGCCCTGTGTTCCCTAGGCACCGGCGAGTCGGCCGCTGCTCGCGCAAGAATCTCTGGAATGGCATAAACACGCTACATGTGACTGCCGAGCAGTACGTGGCACATACGATTGATTGACAGTCTCCTTAAGGACACAAAATAAATAAATAAATAAATGAATGAATAAAAAAATAAAGAAATGCAAGTGACCCATAAAAACAATTGTTGAGGTTCATTGGCCTTGTCAGAGCGCTGCCATCAGCCATATGGGAAGAGTTGTCAGTGCAGATGGACTGCATTAGCAGCTAACCACAGTGATAGCTTATCACGTCTCATAGGCAACCAGCAGAGAAGAAAATGAATGCTCTGTAAATGAAAGCTTTGTGTGAATGCTTTCCTCCAAATATTAACGGGATCTCTTTTACACTTTTGGCAAGTGTGCAGTGTGTGTGTGTGTGTGTGTGTGTGTGTGTGTGGAGATTCACACGCACAATATTGGATGAGATCATCACTAGTATCAAGCGTGCAGTGTGTGTGTGTGTGTGTGTGTGTGTGTGTGTGTGTGTGTGTATGTGTGTGTGTGGAGATGTGCACTCACACTATTGGATGAGATAGTCACCAGTAACAACCATGCAGTGTGTGTGTGTGTGTGCATGTGTGCATGTATGTGTGTTTTTATCCTCAAGCTTATACACTCACACACCCAAACACACGTACACACACATATATACATGTTCACACTCATTTACTGACATAAGCATTCATTTACCCTCAAGCACACACACACACACCACATTCATACAGTACACATGGACAGACACATATACGGTAAGTATGCATATTTCTTTACTATACTTTTATACTCACATACACACACTCATTTACTCTCCAGCATACACACACACACACACACACACACAGATAAATGTAACCAGACTCTGGGTCTCACACAGAGCTTGTGTAGGCATCCGCCCAGGTGGCACAGAGCACAAAGGGATCCGCCCTATGGAAGACACCTGCAGGTGTTTCACAGCAAGCGCCCGCTTTCCCACACCTGACAGGGCACAGGGGGCACACACACACCCTACCGGCCCTATTCACCAGAGCTCATTCACACACACACACACACACACGCACGCACACACACATGTGCACGCACGCACAAATAGCCCTGGGATCCATCATGAGATCTGCTCACATAGCCCCCATACACACAGCCTCACAGCTTTGCAAACACACACCCATACCACACACACTTACAGGCACAGCCACATAGCAAACACACAGACACACACACACACACACACACAATAAGTGAAGTTGTCTTCGTCTATGCATTCATCATTGGGTGGGGACATGCACAGTCTTTCATAAAGAGTCGTGTCACTTTGATGGCAATTGTCATGGCAAAGGGGGTTGATGTCATGGCAACCCATCCCAGCTGAAAGCAGAGGGCACAGAGGTGCTTCCGCTGCCCTTGGGAGGGGCTGGAGAAGGGGATCTGATCCGACCCAGCCCCCCCCCCCCCCCCCACACACACACCCACACACACTTACATACACACCCACACAAACACACACACACACACACAACGATCCATCCCCCTTTAAAGGGATCAGTGTAACTGGGGTGAACCTGCCAGGGCAGGCCCCTTTACTGCACACCTGTCGCACAGGTAAGGGTGGAGCAGCTTCATGAGTGGCTGCTCAAGTGGATTTACACACCAAAGGAAGTGGACCTAAAGTGGGGGAAGAGAGGAACAGTGAGAGAGAGAGAGAGAGAGAGAGAGAGAAACTGACATGGACATCTGCATTAGTGTCATATGTCCTAGTGGCTCACTGTCTTGCTAGTTACTGCATGAAGCTGCGGTGCTTTTATGATACATGATATGTTTGTTTGTTTGTGTGTGTGTGTGTGTGCATCTGTGTGTGTGCATGCACATTTTTTAGTGTGCTTTTTCCAATAATCTGCAATTACAATTCACAATTCTTTGCGATGACTAAGAGAAGATTTCAACAGTTTTCAACAGATTTCAAAAGATCTCAACAGTTAGTCCAAAAAGAATAATATCCCAAACTCTTCACTTTGAAGTTGACTGAAGCATCTTTGACAACAGGGACGGCCTCAAGAATTCTTTGGAATAGTTCAACGAGCTTGGCACAGCACTCACCTCTTGGTTGGATGAGTTGCTCATTTGGCTTGGCAAAACCTTATAAGCTGTGGCTTATACAGCCATGTGCACTTCTCTTCACAAACACTCTACCGGTACTACACTACTGGTATTTTGTAGTATTTTCAGTTCTTTTTCCCAGAGCCACTTAGATTTTTTCTCCTGGTATACCAGATGTTTTTTCCTGGTATTCCTGGTGTTCCTGGAAGTATATGCTTTCTACCAGGTGACTGTCTTGGAAGTGGGGGTTGCAGTGGCGTAATGCAAACACACGGGGCACCCCCTGCAGGAAACCAAACGGGGCCCTCCCCTCCCCTCCCTTCGAGGTCCATTTGGGCAGATAGGTATAATGCAGACGTGAAGCACAGTGAGATTTG
Source organism: Tenualosa ilisha (assembly GCA_015244755.2). Taxonomy (NCBI): domain Eukaryota; kingdom Metazoa; phylum Chordata; class Actinopteri; order Clupeiformes; family Clupeidae; genus Tenualosa; species Tenualosa ilisha. The sequence continues at coordinate 492,753 of PYXC01001443.1, read as the reverse complement.
CCTGCCCTGGACACAGAACTTGCATTCTGGATGGACAATGTGTGCTTCACATGATCATATAGGCCTAAAATTACTTGCAGGCGGTAAAATAATTGGAAGATAAAACACTTCAAAGACTAGGCGACACCTACCTCAAAAAGGCAAACATTTGAATTGGATTGTTTCTCACTATTTATAAGACAGATGTATTCTTTTTTATTTTTAATAGGTCCCTATATAGTGACATTAAGCATCAATGGTAGGCCTATAGCCTAAGGTATAATGCATGATGCTTCACACATATTACATGTCAGCCATGAGTGGCAAATGTTTTGCCATCCCCAGACATCCCGCACACACACACACACACACACGCACAGATGGAACGGTGTACAGGCAGGGCAGGGATATAGGAATACAACTGTAAGTTTAGCATTGCCCCATTACAGAGTGGTGCAGAGGGTATTTGTCTTGTCAGTTTTAATGTGGTGTGATTAAGGTCTCATGGTACAGGCGGGAGGACCTGGGCTCCCTGGTTTATGAGTGGCAGGGACAGTATCCTCAGTGTTCCTGTGGGGGCGGTTGGTTAGTTTATGCCTGCAGGGACAGTATCCTCAGTGTTGCTGTGGGGGCGGTTGGTTAGTTTATGCCTGCAGGGACAGTATCCTCAGTGTTGCTGTGGGGGCGGTTGGTTAGTTTATGCCTGCAGGACAGTATCCTCAGTGTTGCTGTGGGGCGGTTGGTTAGTTTATGCCTGCATGCCCCACCGTGTGGAACAACGACAGCGTGGACTCCTTTGATGCTTGTTCCCTATATGAAATGTTTTCCTTTGTGTCATGTATGTGCCCATGTACGTATTTTTTGTGTGTGTATGTGTGTGTGTGTGTGTGTGTGTATATGTGTGTTTGGGGCGGGTGGTGGTGGTGGGGGGGGGGGGGTTGTGTCAGTGAAGGTTTTTAGGATACAGGCTGGATGGAGTGAAGTGGAGTTTGTGTTGTCTCTGGCTGTGGTCTTTCTTGTGGTGGGTGGGTGGGGGTGGATTAGGGTGTTGTGGGCTGGTGCGGTGGCTCCTTTGATATGTGTTACTTTGCTGTGGTCAGAAGCTCAGAGCTGAAGCAACATGGTAAGTGGTGTGTGTACAGCACCTTTGATATGAGTGCCTTTGGTGTGGTGTGTGTGTGTGTGTGTGTGTGTAGGAGGGGGGTTGTTTGATGTCAGCTTAGTGATGAGAGGTATGTAGGCATACCGGGGGAGGGTTAAGACATGCGTGGGACGTGGGTCAGTGTTCATCATCGTTTTGGCCGGTGGAGATCAAGCTCAGGTTTCTTTTAAGCAGGTTTTTTAGAAACACGACTCACAATGCGCTGTCATCACTGAGGGCATCTTGAAGACCACATGTAAAGATCATTTTTAAATAAGATTTATGTTGTTTATGAAAAAACAAATTGCGCTGGTTGCGTATTTTGGGGAGCGGTTCTGTATAATGATGATGTTTAAAGCTACTATGTGTACCTCTCATGAAATGCTTTTGTTTTGTAGTTGCATTCACTGCCATTGAATTTCATACAGCTGGCACACATGATAGGACTCATTTTAGAGCCGGTCTAGCAATCGTTGCTTTTCATGCTTTGAGTATTGCAGAGGGTATTGTAAGGTTCAAGGATTTTCAAGGAAGGTGTGAGTGACTGTGTGTGTGGAGGGCCCCGTTTGGTTTCCTGCAGGGGGTGCCCCGTGTGTTTGCGTTACGTCACTGCAACCCCCACTTCCAAGACAGTCACCTGGTAGAAAGCATATACTTCCAGGAACACCAGGAATACCAGGAAAAAACATCTGGTATACCAGGGTAAAAAATCTAAGTGGCTCTGGGAAAAAGAACTGAAAATACTACAAAATACCAGTAGTGTAGTACCGGTAGAGTGTTTGTGAAGAGAAGTACACATGGCTGTATAAGCCACAGCTTATAAGGTTCTGCCAAGCCAAATGAGCAACTCATCCAACCAAGAGGTGAGTGCTGTGCCAAGCTCGTTGAACTATTCCAAAGAATTCCTACAATCAAACCAATTTGATTGTTTCTACATATTGTACTTTCAGACACATTGTTTCTATCCATTGTTGGATTTTTGAAATCCTGAAATTACTATGCAAACTTTGACCTTTGCCTTAGCGTATTTATATACAAAGACGTAGTGTATTGCTGTTACGGCCTCTACAAACCACAGGAGGAACCATGAAAAAACTCAAGTGACTCTCAAGAGATTGGAATGGTAGGGACTGGAGCCCTTACTGTAACTTAGGCCATATTTCACAAACAACACTGCACTTCAGACATCATCTGGTGTATCAGCCCAGCTCAACCAAAAGCCCCTAATAAACCATCATATTTACTTTAGCAAAGAACATTAAGTTCCCAGCACTCTTGTAGGACTGAGATTGTCTGTGAGTGTGTGTGTGTGTGTGTGTGTGTGTGTACTTGAGTGTGTGTACATGTGTAGGCGGCCAGTGGCGTATCCGTTTAGTGACCTTTCAGCAGTGGGGATCAACCGGGGGGCAGCTCCGTCATCAAATGTCAACCGAAATCATCCTGGACTGGGTGAAGCTAGGGGCAATTCGCTCTATGCTCTTCAAGATTTGAATCAGCACTCTGGGAATGCATTGTGGATGTGTGGATGTGTGTGTGTGTGTGTGTGTATGTGCGTGTGTGTATATCTGAGAGTGCATTTGTTTGTGACAATGTGTCCGTTAGTGTGTATCTGTTTCTGTAGGAGTATGTCCCCATGTACATGTAGGTATGAGTTATGTCTCTGAGAATGTAAATGTTTGTGTATGCAAAAGGTGTGTATGCATGTGTATGTTAGAGAGTGTCTGTGAGAGTGTACAGGCATGACTGTGTGTGTGAGTGAGAGAGAGAGAGAGAGATTTATCACCCAAGATTAAGAGCAGCAGATAAGGAAACTGCAGCGCTGAGTCACGTCGGAAGCTGGCTTAGGCGTCTGCCAGGCTGATGACAGCTGATTATGGAAAGCGTGCTTTATGGTGACACTCTCTGCTTCTCGTCATGGCTTCTGAATGAGATGTAAATTCCACATTAGCCTTCGTTGACATCAGCTCACTTGTCCCCTGTCTCGGCCAAAGGTAGCCGCGTAGGTGCACGCTGACACTCGTGAGAGAGCGAGGTTCGAGCAATAACAAACATCACGACTCCAGGACTCACAAGGGGCCGTCGGCGGTGAAAAATTATACACTTTCCACAAGCTGTGGATCAGTTTGGATAAATTAATGAATGAGAAAGAAAATGAGTGCAGATGGAAACAGAGGGCTTGAATGGTGTTTGTCAGCATGTGTGTGTGTGAGTGAATGTGTGTGTGTGCGTGCATGTGTGTATATTTGAATGTGTGTGTGTGTGTGTGTGTGTGTGTGGAGGCGAGGATGTTAGCTGGCTGCCTAATGGAAAGTGATCTCACTGTGTGTTCTGCTGCACGTTCCCATGTCGCCCAAGGCCACATCTCGCCTTCAAGACAAACAAGCGGGCTAACTCCATGCGTCGCTCATATCCTCAGGGGAGCATTTCATGCACTCATCGGCTGTACCCCTCCATCCTACTGCACTCTGGCTTTGCTTTCCAGCACTGGAGTAGCCTAGCGCATTGGCCAGACCAAGGAGTAAGCCCAGCAGATGAGAATGCAGCAAAAACATCTCATTCAGACTAGATGAGGAAATCTGTTTATCTATCATCTCTGTCTCAGTTACCCAGAAAACTTGAATTGGAAAAACAAAATAGTCTTCCAAACCCCATTGGTTGTATGTTCCACTGGAAACTGAAAAACCCAGTGGTGAAAAACAAAATAGTCTCCAGTAGTCTAATAGTCTCTAAATACCATAGTATTTTGTTAAAATCTTTGCACACTAAAAGGTCCATTAACACCTGGAACAATTGCTACAAAGATAAGTGTATCTATAACAATATTTCTGTCCACAACTGACCAACGATAACATAAATCTGTTCTCATGTGAATGAGCTAATGTCTAAAATTCCATTAGACGTTAATGGCTGTTAACCTTTTATCGTTAAAAAAATTGCTCTGAAAGTGATCCCAACAATATTGTCATTGTTATTACAGTCGTGGTGTGGACGTTGTCATTCATATTAATTAGAGTACTATTTATTTGTTGTTATAGTAATCGTGCTTGGTGTGAACGGCCTTTAAGGCCGTATTTTCCACTGAGAATTGTTTCAAGATTACTGTAGAACCAAAACAGAAAAAAAGAAATTCAGTCTTATGTTGTCTCAGTAATATTTACACAACCAACTATCGTAGATCAAAAAGGGTTTTTGGAACAGGTGTGGTATTCTGCATTGCAGTACCTCTGGTCATGGCTTTAACACTATGTCTGGCTGTACACTGTCCAGCCATAATTCTTGATAACCACCTATGGATTGACTGCCATGTACTGTTATGGGACAACATTTTTGAACTATTATGATGCTTAGCTAAAACCATGGACAACTTATAGTCTATCATGATTGATCTGATTGTATTTTTCCTGCATGTCCCTGGCCGGTGGGTTAGCCCCTTGAGTCGTGGATCTGTCCAAGGTTTCTTCCTAGACTAACATAAGTGAGGATTTCCTTGCCCCTGTCACTCTTGGATGCTCCTTATTGTAAAGCGCCATGAGACAATACTTTTGTAAAAAGCACTGTATAAGTAAAATTGAATTGAATTGAACTGAATTCAGCATCAGTATTGAATGGCCACTGGACGCTTTGGGTCAGCTCAGGTTTGCTCTGAAGGAGTTCGAAGAGGAGGAAAGTGAAAGGGTGAAATTAAGGTCCCTGCTGTTCCACTGGATGGCATTTGTGAAAACATGAAAGTGTATTTGTACAAATGGGTGTGCAAAATGTGTGTGTGTGTGTGTGTGTGTGTGTGTGTGTGTGCGTGCGTACGTGGTGTGGTGGAGTCTGTCTTTGTATAGCCTCTGGTGAAAAAAGAGGGATGTGGAATTTGAAAAACACATTCTTCCCAGAGCCCTGTTTATTCCTTTTAAATGTGGGAGATGATGGCAATATTTGCTTGGTTAGGTCAAGTGTTCCCACTTATTGAAGTTCAGAGAAAGAGAAAAACACCTTGTCAGGGAATGTGACTAATATTACTCTAGAGATAAACCCTGAAAAGCCCGGTGAAGATACAGTGTGTGTCTGTGTGTGTGTGTGTGTGTGTTATATTTTGCGGCTCTTTTCATGCCTTTATTGGACTTATGCAAATAAAGATTAAAATTGATTTCTATTCTTCAAACAAACTGGCAGTTAAATTCATAATGAGTTGTTGAGTATTTGGGTGACACAGGAGCATATAAGCTGGCGTTTCCCCATGTCTGTGTTCCAGGGGACACTTTGACATTGACTCTCTGAATGTTTGGTGTCAAGACCCATGTGACCACTCAACATTATTCACAAAGAGAATTTCCAGCAACAAACATGGTCTTGTCTAAACGACAGAGCTCCATACAATAAAATCATTCTCCTCTCTCTCTCTCTCTCTGTGTGTGTGTGTGTGTGCGTGTGTGTGTAATTTGTCCTGGTGCTTTCACTCTTCCAGGAGAGGTGGGGGTGAGGGCAGAAAAAAAAGGCAGAAAAACGTGATTATGTCCCAATTTTTTGGTCCTCTCTCAAATCCCTCTGGGAATTCCGAAATAATGAGATTATTCTTCATTCAAGGGTTTGTTCCACGGTGACCCCTTAAAGAAGAATGTGGAGCAGAAGACATTACCATGCTTATTCCACTGACACCATAAAAAACAAGCTCCTATGCGAGGGGGCAGGCTTCATTAAAAACATTTAACTTTGCCCTTCGCATAATGAAGCCTCTAACATCTACAGGCATAAAAAAACAGACATGCCTACCTAGTTTAGAGGCCCTAAACTTAACTCTGTGACAGATTTATGGTGACCAGTTAAAGCACCTCTCTCTTCTTCAGGCGTTGCTGTTGTGGGGGGGTGAAAGACAGAAAAAGGCATTGTGGGTATGTGTGTCGTACTGCGTGAATGTGAGTTCTTTTTTTAGCAGTTCCATTTCTCCCCAAGTGGGACCCAAAAAAGCACCCTAGTATCCCATAAAGCCCTGAGTAACACAGCTTTTGTTGTGTATATTTAGCACGTTTGTCAGTTTAATGATGGAAAACATATTTTCTTAGCACGTGTGTGTGTGTGTGTGTGTGTGTGCGTGTGCGTGTGCGTGTGTATGTGTGTGCGTGTTTGTGTGTGTGTATGTGTGTGCGTGTTTGTGTTTGTGTGTGTGTGCGTGTGTATGTATGTGTGTGTGTGTGTGCATGTGTATGTGTGTGTGTGTGTGTGTGTGTGTGTGTAGCAACTGAATAAGAAAGTGTGTAGTGGCAAACAGGGCACCACTCTTTGAGTTTATAAGTGTTTAACTTTCCTACTATGAACAAACAAGCCCTAGGTTTATTTATTGTGATTTTAAAGCTCTTTCAACTTTTACATGGTAGCCCTCACAGAACACACACACACACACACACACACAGACACACACACACACTGGACTAATTTTCAGAAGTTGCAAAGGATACAAGCTGCCGATGTTCTTGGCTTTTCCTGGCCTGTGTTGCTTGTTTGATTTAGCTCCTTCTACATACATGGCTGTCAGCTTGAGTCTTCAGCAACTCCTGATAAGCCCCGCTGGCCATAGCCTTGGATAGGAAGGCCTCACCTCACGGTACACCACTTCCCACGTGGGTCATCCCAGGCCGTCCTGCGCACTCACTCGCTCGCCTGCTTGTTCGCTCGTCTCTTTCGCTCTCCACTAATCGCCGAGGGGTGAGTGTGAGGTTGGGTGGCGGGTGGCGGGGCGGGGTGGGGGTGGGGGTGGAGGTTCACGTTAGGACGAGATATGGGGACAAGGCTGTGAGGCGATAAGTCCGTGGCGGCCACAGCCGGCAACTAATTGATCGCAAAAATGCACGTTGGACAGCGGATTCTCTGGGATTCTCCACCCCAGGAAAACTAAATGCCCCTATGTGGAATCCAGCAGCGTCAGTCAATATATCCTTCACTCAGAAATCTCAGTGAGGAGCTGAGTGTTTCACTTTTTTTTTGTTTCCATCTCTGATAAACTGTTTTTTGGACCTCAGGAATTGAAATATCTGGAAATTGTTGAGGAGAGGGATTTCATTCCCATGGGAACAGAAACCTCTCGTTCACTCTCCATCTCTCACTATTTTCCATCTTTCTCCCTCTCTGTGTCCCTCTCTCTTTATTTCTCTTCTGCTCAACACTAATGGGTGACTCTAGGTTGATCCTAGGCGCTGTGGGGCTTGTGTCCATTACACTGAGCTTGTGTGTGTCACTGCAGGTTCAAAAGTATAAAACAAACAAACCTATAGACATGTCATTGATTCACACCATTCAGTATGAATCAGAACACAATCATGGCCAAGACTCGATCCATACTCATCTTTAGTCACCGTTGTTCTCTCTGTTTTACTCTTTTACTCACTCTTCCAGATGGTTAGAATAGAAACCTTTTAAAATCATTATTAACTCACCATCACTAATGCTATTCATTATTTTTTTAATTCCTTGGCAAAATTGTACTTTGAACAATCATGTCAGTGAAGCACTTTGAATTGAACTGAATCAAATTAAGCGAGGGGTGACTCGAGTGCTTGTCACTCATGTGAGGGAGTGTGAGCTGTCTACACACCACAGTCTTCCAGGAACACTGACCGCTGTGGGGTTTGTGACATCATGCAACAATGGCATGACCTCGCTTGTAGCTCAGTGACCTGAGTTCATGCTTGTGTCAGTTTTACTGAGTCACAGCTAATAAACCTAAAGTTAGCTAATTTACCTCCTAACTTGAGCAGAGCGTGTTTATCATAATTACGTCATTTGTCTGTGTCATAGACACAGTAGGCCTATTATAGTTGACCAAAACAGTATTCCAGTTGTTTTTATTTATTTATATGCTTTGTATATTGTAAATACATTATATTTATATGTTGGCATGCTGTGTTCCATTATGGCAGTTTTACAGTTTACATTTACATTTATGCATTTAGCAGATGCTTTTATCCAAAGCCACTTACATTTTATTTTCAGTTAATTCAGGGCCAGTCTCTCCTAGAGCACCCTAAGGTCAAGGGCACAACGGTGGCAGCCGGGATTCGAACCCCCAATTTTCAGTTATCAATCATGTGGAAGATTCCCCATATCTCCCCTAAGCCCTAAGCTCTTTACCCTCAATGACTTAACTGGCACAAATCTGATTAATGATTGGCTGATTCATACCAGTTAAGTCCAGGGGTTCAAGGATTAGGGTTAGCAAGCTTGTGCAAAAATTCTGAATTTTTCAATTAGCTTTCATTCCATTCTGGAATTGCAAGTGGAGTAAAAAGTGGAATTAAATGTGATTTCACAATCCTTTCACTCAAATATGAATTGCAACTCTACATCCTGTTTGCTACCGCAATTCAAATTCAACTGAAATTCAAGAGTCATTTGCAATTCAGTTAATATTGCACAACCCTGTTCGGGAAGACACTGATTCAGTCAGTGTGTCTGACACACTTCTGAAATAGTAGATGAAGCTGCTCTGACCTCAATTCAACCTGAATCTGCTTGATTTGGGCCAGAACCTGGGGTCAGATAGGGACCTGTTCATTCTTGGTGGCTGAGCTGCTTAGGCATTCTGTGTACCCTGCACAACCTCTTCCATTTGCCTGTCCTTGGGACGTCCCTGTGTGACCCCCCCCCCGCCCCCCCTCCTTTGCCACCTGCAGATCGCTGTTTCGTCTGTGTGCCATTCCCTTTACTCTATCTCCATAGAGAGGGGGGAAAAAAATTGTAATTTTGTAATGTGGGGAAAAGAAAGTCACTGATAAGCTCTGTGTGATAGCGGCTTTATATTTTCATTCCCATTTACTGTGGCCTACTGGGTGACAAGCGACTCTGGTTATTATTTCAGCCACAGAATATTGAGTGGCTACTTTATCATCTGTGGTAAGAGAACAAAAAAATACAGCCTTGCTCCGTGGACTATCTCATCTGAAGATACAAAGTATCATGGGATCCATGGGAATCCATGCTCCTCTGGCCTCTCCCCGACACCTCCTGCGTCATAGCGCCTAGTTGGACCGTGGCTCATTTGTGCCTGTGGCCCTGCACACTGGCTTAATGCTGAAAGATGATAGGGAAGGGAGAACAGCTAGCGACAGCACGGTGAGAATTGCTGGCTGTCAGATGGGTGGGGGGGGGGGGGGGGTGGCTGGGGAGGCTGACACACAGGGATCTGTTTTTATAAATCACCTGACGAGAAGAAAGGGATGAGATAGTGGAAGAGAAGAGCGTGGGGGAAGTGGAGTGGTAGTGGGGTTGGAAGTGTGTGTGTGTGTGTGTGTGTGTGTGTGTGTGTGTGTGTGTGTGTGTGTGTGTTTTGTTTTCCTGACCCACACGTGTCATGGCACAGTCTCGCGCCTTCTTAGACAAAGTGCATTTGATGTGAGCAGATAGAGTGTTAAAACAAGTGCAGATGTTTGCCGTGGACCTGAATGCACTACCGCTGATAAAAGCCTTTCAGGGGACTTCTGAAGGCCTGCAGACGTGTTTGATCTTTGCTGCCGTCAGTTTCAAAGCAAACACTCCTCACTCCTCTGCAATACGAGGGACTTTGGGAATGAATGTATATGCATGTGTGTGTGTGTGTGTGTATGTGTGTATTGCACACTGTGCAGTTGCTGCCTCTATTCTCCTCTATGTAAACAGTAGAGATTAAATGGGGAAAGACTCACGACTGTGGCAAATAAAAAATGGAAGAAAAAAACTTTAGGCAGAAAAACTTTTGTTGATGCACTACTACCAGTGACTCACCCCCTTGTCTGTTTGCATCACAGCACGAACGCCTGGGGTCAAATGAATGTTTCAAAATAGCTGACGTCAAGCCATAGGCCCGAGCATGATTTCACAAAGGTTGCCGTGGCATCATCATTGGAACCTGCCAGCGCTATGAATTTGAAGTTTGTGACAAGCAACTCCAATCCAATCTGCATTGCCCCACTCACCCCCACTCCTCAACCACCACTACCACCACCACCACCCCGCCAGCATCACCACCACTACCGCCCCCTCCACTCTCCATTTAGTGAATCCAAGCTGTCAGTGAGTCCTTGTTCTTCACGTGTCCACCAGCAACAGAGCCAATGGCTGAGGATCTTATCCACAGGAGGGCCCCCTCCCTAACCAACCAGCCTAGCCCCATCGTCTCCTACCCAGAGGGGTCATCTCCACACCCACTGAACCAAAACGTTGGATTGTGGGCTCGTAATGTCGAGGGGTCTTGACCCTTGTGACCCCTACGCTCCTAGCCCCTAATAAGTGTTGCCCCTGTGCTGGGCAACAGAATGTTCCAACATATGTCAAGGGTAATCAAGGTCTGAATGCACCTGACCTAACATAATCCCCTTTGAAAAGGGCTCCCAACTGTTTACTGTTGAGAACAATGAGGTGATCCTCAGAAGGGGTCTTCTCATGACAGAAAGGTTTTACCGGGTCTTTCTTTTCTTTTCTTCCCCTCTCTTGCTCTCTCTCCCTCCCTCTCTCTCTCTCTCTCTCTCTCTCTCTCTCTTTCTGTCTTTCACACACACTTTTTTTCCCTCCTCTCTGTCATTGCTTTCCTTTCATCCAGAGTCACCTCATAAAATGCTGTTATGAAGTCATGAGAAGATGACAGCATTTTGCAGTGCCCTCACCCCCTGAAATAGCACATAGCACATACAGGGCACCCGCGAATACAGCGACTGCTGTAGTTCTGCTGAGCGCTGAACTTTAAACCAAACATCCAAAGGAATTATGGTTCCCGACAGACAGCCCACCCACCCCCTCTCCCGACCCCACCCCCCTCTCCTTCCCCTGAGGCCGGCTGATACAGAGTGCCGTCCTTCGCTCAGGGAGCTCCGTGGCCTTTTCGAAGAGACCAAAAATACTCACCTCCCACGCCGGCGGAAGGAGAATGACTTAGCATGATCCAGTGAAGCCCTCCATCTGGCCTGAGCGAGCGAGCGAGCGAGCAAGTGAGCGAGTTGGCGGGCAGGAGAACAAAGTGAGCGGATGAGTGAGCGAAGAAGGGAAGGGAAAACGTAGAGGGAGAAATATGTGATGAAAGACTTCGCCAGTGATTTACAAACTGGGCTTGACTCGAACGGATAAAAACCTAACAGGCTGCTCTGACCTATGCTGCCCTGCTCAGTGCTGTTTTGCTACTCTTGCGCTGTGCTCGCTAGGCCCCCTTGCTCTGAGGGAGTGGGTCATGAGTGTGGGGAAACGGGTGGAGAGATGTGTCGTGTGAGTCTCCACCCTGCTCTGTCCTGACCCACTCTTGTCACTGCGTGCGGTCTGTGACAAGCTCCCGCTTCAGTGCAGCAAACTTCTCCGCCACTTGGCTTATGTCATCTCTCCCTGCTTCAGATCTCCTCTGCACGCACAGATGCGATCAAGGAGCATCCTCCCAACATCCACCCTCGCCCCCAAACACACACACACAAACACACACATACACACACACACACACACACACAAATACACACTCACTCTCACACACACAAACACACAAATACACACTCGATACATTGCTGTCCCTCTAAACTGGAAGGATGAAATGCAAGGAAAGGGAGAAGACTGATAGAGTGTGGATTTGAGTATGTTTGTGTGTGTGTGTTTGTATGGATGTCGTTGAATGTGTGTGTGTGTGTGTTTGTATGGATGTTGTTGAATGTGTGTGTGTGTGTGTGTGTGTTGTATGGATGTTGTTGAATGTGTGTGTGTGTGTGTGTGTGTGTATGGATGGATGTGGTTGTGTGTGTGTGTGTGTGGATGGATGGATGTGGTTGTGGTTGTGTGTGTGTGTGTGTGTGTGTGTGTGTGTGTGTGTGTGTGTGTGTGTGTGTGTGTGCATGGATGTAGTTGTGTGTGTGTATGTGTGCGTGTGTGTGTATGTGCATGGATGTGTGTGTCTGTGTATGTGTGTGTGTGTGTGTGTGTATGGATATGGCTGTGTGTATGTGTGTGTGTGTGTCTGCGTGTGCGTGTATATGTGTATGGACGTGGTGTTGTGTGTGTGGTGTGTATGTGTGAGTGTCTGTGTGTGTGTGTATGTGCATGGATGTGTGTGTCTGTGTATGTGTGTGTGTGTGTGTGTGTGTGTATGGATATGGCTGTGTGTATGTGTGTGTGTGTGTCTGCGTGTGCGTGTATATGTGTATGGACGTGGTGTTGTGTGTGTGTATGTATGAGTGTCTGTGTGTGTGTGTATGTGTATGGATGTGTGTGTGTGTGTGTGTGTGTGTGTGTGTGTGTGTGTGTATGTGTGTGTGTGTGTGTGTGTGTGTGCGAGATGTGTGTAGGCTGGGGTCACTGGGGACATTAGACTTGTGTGGACAGAGAGCGGCCTGGCAGCCTGGCTTTGCCGTCACCCAACGGTCACTTTAATGCTGGGGGGGGTCAGGGGATTAGCAGCGCCAGGGTCACCCCGCCACCTCACAATGAGGCCAGTGTCCAGGATGCGCCTCGGACCCACGGATGGACGAACGCACGGAAGGGGCCTCACAGAAAGGAGAGGCACCAAAACACCCCCCGACCCCCTTTTTCCTCCACTAAATTGCCCTACCCCCCGTCCCCCGTCCCCCGTCCCCCGTCCCCCCATGGACTCATCTCTTTGGGCAGCGGCAGTCATGCAGAACTCAGGAGTGAGCACGCCCAGAGTGTGAGCTCAGAGGATTAGGGCTTTGAAATGAGGTCAGGGTGCCACAGAGGAGACAGGAGAGGAGAGAGGGAGCAGAGAGGAAAAGAAAGAGAGAGAGAAGAGAGAGAGAGAGAGGAGAAGTAGGAAAGGAGAGAGGGAAGTAAGAGGACAGGGGATAAGGGAGAAAAGAAAGAGAGAAAGAAGGGGAGAATACAGGAGAGGAAAGCAAGAGAGAGGAGAAGAGACATGAGAAGAAAGATAGAGTGCATTGTGGCAGGAGGAGGGAGGGTAGAAAAAAGCAATGAAGTTTGTGGAGAGTGCAAAAGGAGGAGAAGAGACAAGTGGAAAAGAGAGTGGAAAGAGAAAAGGTTGAGGAAAAGAGAGTGCAGAGAGTGTGATCAGTGCAGGTGGGTGAAGGTGCCTGGGCCTGAAGGAGAGAGAACGATGGAGGAAGAGATTCATGCCAATAAAGCTTTCTTGAACTGGACTGAATTGAATTGAAATTGAAATGAAGCAGGTTGAATTGTGAAATTGTGAACAGGCAGAGAAAATGAGAGGGTCCAGAGAAAAAAGATAGAGTTGACTTACAATGTGAGAGGATAGTAGAGAGAGAGAGAGAGAGAGAGAGAGAGAAGGAAATGCATTAGCATCATGGTGGTTTTGTCTGGCACCTAGCTTTTCAAAAGTGTTTAAAGTAAGAGAGATAAACAACACGAAAAACAAAGAGAGAGAGAGAGAAAGGAAAAGAAAACAAAACTATATTTATCACATTCCGTTATGAGTTTCTCAGCACCAGAAAACACAAACAAATGAAAGACACTGCATAATAAGAAGAGTGTGTGAAATAAACAGTACGAGAGTGAATGAAGGAGAGAGAATAGTGAATGTGTTTGTTTATTTTTTGTCCCTTTTTTTCCCTCTTCCTTTAGTTTCTTGTGTGAGTAGTCTGATTGTTCAGAGACTCCCATTACAGCAGAACAAATAAGCACACAAATAAATCTCTGTCTTTTCTTCTCTTTGTTTACATGTGGTTACATTTCATGGCCGCAGGGGGAGATGCAGAATTTCATTTCACCTCATCTCCTCCTTGCACGAAAAAAAAGAAAGAAAGAAAGAAAGAAATCAAACAAAGAGCATGCTAAAGGTACTGTAAACAAGTTCTGATCTATCTCCCCAAAGCTCTCCAGATGACATCCAAACACCATTGGACTGCTGATACAACTCAAATATCAAAGTCTGATTCAGTGCTTATCTCTAAGGCTAATTTTGTTGACACTGTAATTTGCTGCCGCCTTCTGACCCCAGGTGATGGGAGACAGATGAGATGTCACAGCTTGTATAAACCTGAGGGAAAAAAACAAGCACAGGGTGAAGTGTTTTGTGTTACCAAAAAAAAAAAAAAAAAGAAGAAGAAATGCTGGGTTAAATTGTGTGGCACAATTCCTCTATTGAGTTTCAGGGCCCAGGTTCAAGAATCAAAACAATGAGCACGAGTTTGATTTCAGCAAGTGATATGTAATTACTAGGAGGGTTTATGAGAAGTTACAGTGAATATGACAAACAGGCAATATGCTCATGTCCTGACTTGCATTCAGAGTGACACCAGAGGGGTTTTTATTCATTGGCCAGTCAACTCTTCATTCACATTTTGATGTGAAATGATTTGCTGCCGATTTGCTTTGCTGGTGCAAAATCACAACAGCACTTGGGAGGTCTGTGACTTGTGCAGACATAAAAACATAACTGAGTCAGCTGATGAAATTCCTAAATGATATAATTAAAATCGGCAAGCCTTCCCCACTCCATGACCATAAATATGATAGTAACAATAATAAATAAATTAAATAAATGAAAAGTGCTGATCTCCACAGGTACTCAGATTCCCCCTGCTCTGGGAACCGTGCAGATTCATGGCTTTTTTTAAATCTTCCCAGCATTTCAATATTTTCCCTGGGGCTAAACTGAAGTGTCAGTTACACCCCGATAGAAAAAAAATGAATGACAAAGTCATTGAGGAAGATAACAAGAGAAATCAAAGAAACACAAACAAGGCCTGAAGAGCCTGTTAGAGGACTGATCTGCACTACCTCGACCGAGCGCTATGTTCTTTGGCCTTAATTCTCCGTGTTTGTGTTTGTGTCTCCTTGTTCCTGATCTTGCAGCGCTAGCTCAAGGCAGCCCTGGGGAAGGAGAGTTCTAAGAAATGATAGGGCAGATACCTGGAAATTAAACAGGTATTCAGTGACCTAATCAGCAGCTGCTCGCCCAGCCTGCGCTGCACCAGTGCCTGGTTCGATTGTTCCCGCCGTCCTAATTTTCAGAGTGGTCGAGCACACAGGCTCACACACACACACGCAAACACAGGGCGGCTGATCAATATCATGGACTCCGCTGACCCTGGTTAGTCAGAAGGACACTTTGAGCATAGGCTCTCTTTTTCCTCTGTCTCTCTCTGTCCATCCATCCATCCATCTATCCATCCATCCATCCATCCATCCATCCATCTATTCATCCGTTAATTTAATCATTAATCCATCCATCCATGTATTTATCCAGTTGTCTGCCCATTCCTTGAATCAATGTATGTATGTATGTATGTATGTATGCATCTATCTATCTATCTATCTATCTATCTATCTATCTATCTATCTATCTATCTATCTATCTATCTATCTGTGTTCATCTCAGGGGAACTCATGTTCAACTGCCATGGTGACACACTTGAACTGACAAACTTCCTCCATTTCTCTCTCTATCTTTCATTCTCCGCATACATTTTCCCTTTCTTCTGACTCTCTTGTTCAGTAGTCTGTATAGTACTCATAAAGTCCTCCTAGGCTTCTGTTGCCCCCCCTCGCCCATCTGTCTCAGCTCTGTGATTCTCCTCTCCCTCTCTCCTCGGCCTCCTGAGGCTTTGTCCAAATAAAGAGCAATAGCATGGGATTGCTATGCTAGTCTATACAGCTAACTGTATATGCTGGATCTCCCACAACAGTGCTATTATTACATTAATACAAATATACAAGCGCTCAACCTTTACCGTGCAGCGAGCACGTGGTTCCTGTGGGGATCTGATCCATGAGACCATGCCAAAATCTACTTAGAATTCCTCCACAATCAAGGGTTTTGGTTTCAATATAATTCTGATTCTCTGTAGGGAAAATAGATTGCGGGAGAAGATAGATTGGATGTGGCTGTGTTATGATGCTGTGTGTGTGTGTGTGTGTGTGTGTGTGTGTACGTGTGTGTGTGTGTCTGAGTGTGTATGTGTGTCTGAGTGTGACAGTGCGTGTTTGTGTGTGTGTGTGTGTGTGTGTGTGTGTACGTGTGTGTTGTGGGTGGGGGGCCCAGCTTTGGCAGGTACTCCAAATAGACTACTGAGCTGACCCCCAAATCTTCCCCTCCAGTTAATTGATTACTTCTGTATTGATCCACGTGTTGTCAATGGCCACTCAACAGCTGTCTTTTGGGTGGAGGGACTCTGGCCTAGTCCACTAAGCTGAAGGGTGTGGGAGGCTTTAAGAGAGGGTTAAAGAAGGAGGGAGAGAGACAGAGAGAGAGAGAGAGAGAGAAGCATTTACTGTGTTTACTTTCAGGATAGTTAAATTTCCATCTCCTAAATCCTACACAGGATCCCTCTCCTCCTCTACACGCCCCCCCCCCCCCCCCCCCCAACCCCTCTCTCACACACACTCTTCCTTTCCTCCCTCCATCCCTTAATGTCACATCTATGGAGTGGAATGAGGAGTTTAGCATCGTGCAGACGCTACTGGGACTTCCCTGTACATGTGTACACTGACACACACACACACACACACACACACACACACTTCCCAAAAACTCTTTCATGCTCCCCTTTGGCCCTGGTCCCACAGGAGAGTATGAAGACAAATCCAGCTCAGTTTACGGATCTGCAACTCCATGGACCGGTGCGGTGGGCTATAGCTTCCTCACAGGCTAATTTATGTGCTGAGCTCCACTGTGGTGCATGAGGGTCTGGGGCAGGACAGCAGGCAGGAAGCACAGTGCTAGCGTGCTAGCGGGACGCCTCTCCACAGGGCCTCCAGTAGTCCACTACTCTAAATCTTCACAGCCAGCCACAGCTGTTCTTTTTCCCTTCTTTTCTTTTCTTTCATCTTTCTTTGCTCTTTTTTATTCTATTCCTTCTCATTCTTTTCTCCTCGTGGGTCCCACTTGAGAACACCTTCTGTCTAAATATGTTTTTACTTTCTGTTTGAATCGATTTGTTTAGAGGGTGCGGGCCAAGAGGCCGCTTGGGCAGTTATGGGTCAGTCAGAAAAGTGGTGATTGTTTCCATCCGTACTTCAGTCTTCTGCAGAGCCCACCGGGGAAACATATACAGTAGTTCATACACACACACACACACACACACACACACACACACACACACACACACACACACACACACACACAGACACACACAAACACGGTCATATATCCAATCATGGAAGTATTTTTGTGTCATAAATTTGTGATCCAGTGTTGGCCAACATTCCCTCCCTCTCTCTCTCTCTCTCTCTCTCTCTCTCTCTTCTCTCTGTCTCCTTCCATTCCCCATAAATGCCCAGCTGGTTATTTACAATGCCTGGTATTTGTTTAGTTGCACTTGTTTGGGTCTAACCTGTCCAGTCCCAGGAGGCTGAGCAGCCATCGCCTTGTAAACCTTGTTATTATTATGTCTGACAGTATTTATCATTGTGTCCCATTTCTCTCTCCCTCTCTCTCTCTCTCTCTCTCTCTCTCTCTCTCTCTCTCTTTCTATCTCTCTCTCCCCCCTCCCATTTTTGCTTTTCCAAGCAGCAGTGGTGGGGTGTAGCTGCCACAGGCCGATGGGAGGTTGCTCATATTCCCCACGGTTTGTTTCGTTGTTTGTTTAAACGAGTATGTCCCATGTTTGGGTTTCAGATTGTAATTTCATAACAGCTGTTTAGATAGCTCTGGACTGTGACTCATGGAACAGTTAGAACGGACCTCGTTTCAAAGCCACCAGACGACAAGCGTTTGTGTGTTTGTGTGCTGTGACTGTGTGTGTGTGTGTGTGTGTGTGTGGCACACGGTGGTTTTAGTTGAACTTTTCTCTGTCCCCTCTCTGCCTGACTCCCTTTATCATT
Organism: Tenualosa ilisha; assembly: GCA_015244755.2. NCBI lineage: Eukaryota > Metazoa > Chordata > Actinopteri > Clupeiformes > Clupeidae > Tenualosa > Tenualosa ilisha. The sequence goes on along the minus strand of PYXC01001443.1, from coordinate 474,896 downwards.
CTTCAAATCTGATGAGCGAAATCAGAAACATGAGAGTTGTGTTTTTCCAATCCAAGAAGCTCTGAATTGTAGTTGGTCTCTGCACCAGCCCGCCATAATGTGTAGGCCATTATTTTGCTATAATGCTTCTCACGATAAATGCAGACAGTTATGCTTGGCTTGTGTACTTGGTCATTCTTTCAGTCTGGCAAACCTTGAAAGATGTATTACCATTCCAGTAGCCAAATATTTTCAGGAATGTGTGTGTGAGTGTGTGCGTGCCCGCTGCCCACAGTATGTATGGTTTTATTTTCCTCAATGAGGCCCATATTGAAGCACTCAGTCATGTTCGTCCTGTGTGCTGGATGGCATTGGGCGTGGTACGTTATCCAGACGCTTCCAGTCCGGTTCCCTACGGAACGCTATTGGCACTTGGCTGAAGGTTCTTTTGTGTCCTTGTGACATTTCACTGTTATTGTGAGACAGACGCAGGTCCAAACACTGTGCTCTTTGATAGAAGCTCCCTCTTAAAGCTTTTGACCGAGGGATTCACTCAAAGAAATCTTTATCTGTACATGGGGGCCAGGCTTGATCTGGTGCAGAGGGGTTAATAGGTGGTTTTCAGTTAGAAAACCTTCCCGAACTGACAGATTCTCCCTCCTTGGTCACTCGCTTTCTCCGGCGCCTTCCACCCCTCCTCCTCTTCCTCCTTCTCCTCCTCCTCTGCCAGCCTCTTTTTAGGGATTCCCCTTGTTTCTCTCCAGTGGCCCAATATTCCTCAGCAGCCTCTGAAGAGTGTCACATTCCTCTTCCATGGCGAGAGAAAGGGTGGGGGGGGGGGGGGGGGGGGGCACAAAGAAAAAGAGTAAGTGAATAGAAAGATGCCAAGAGAAAGAGAGAGGGAGAGAGGGACACTGAAGGAAAGACAGAGATGGCAGACAAAAAGAAACACGTAAGTAAATAGAAAGGTGCCAAGACAGAGAAAGAAGGATAAGAGAGAGACAGAAAGAGAGGGTGCAGTGAGCGAGAGTGAGAAAGAGAGAGTGGAGTGAGTGACAGAGAGGAAAGAAAGAAAGAAAGAAAGAAAGAAAGAAAGAAAGAAAGAAAGATAGTGACAAAGAAGCACGGTGAAATATTAGTGCGCTGCTCTGGCCACTGCCCCTGACGAATGCGGGGAAAAGGTCTGCATTTCACACTCTATTTTCACTCTATGTTCTGGCCCGGTGGTGCCCCCACACACTGGACCAGTGGAGAGCACAGCACAGCCAGTCGGCCCACAAAGCTGATTAGACACACAGCCCCACCGCAGCCAAAGCTAGCAAGAACAACCTCTTGGAAAGACAGAAAATCTCACGCACACCGACTACTCCCCCGTCCTCCCCCGAAACCCACACCCACCACAGAAAAAAAACAAAAAAAAAAAAGAAAATGAGGAAAGAATGTCCCAAATAGACAGAGTGAGTTAATTAAGGATTTAAAGTGTTTGTAGAAGAAGTACAATGAGGAGTGTCTCCCCACTCCTTCTTCGGGAGGCACGAACAAGGCTGGCGTTAATTCCAAGTGTGTGACGGCCCTCCAAACGCGGGATTAAGATCAGAGGAACAGCTCTGTGAGAGGAGGAGTAGAGGAACAAACAGAGAAAGAAAAGAAAAGAGAAAGAATAAAACACAACAATAATAACAGGGGTATAGAAAGCGGACTCTCAGGCAGGCCATCAATTTTCCCCTTTAATCCTCCAAAAAGTCGAAAAATGTCAGTTTACCTGATTGGATTAAGACCTCAGCGACGAACAGATGACAGTGCTTTGTGGCGTTTGGTTTTTGCTCTCGAATAGACGGTTTACTCTTGTGATCTAAAGCGGGCCTTTTCAACAAGAGCATCTGATGAAGGGGGTAGTGGAGGTGGTTACGGGGTGGGGGTGGGGGGTGTGGGACAAAAGTGTTTTTGTTTGACCCGAATCGACGCAGTCCTCTCGGAAGGGACTAGGCTCTCAGGTTACGCGGTCGAGAACAAAAACCAGCTGTTTCAATCGCGGGGAACAATAAAAAGCAAAGAGAGTGTAAACAGTCTGCCACAGAGCGGCGATTAGATCGGCCAGCTTTTATTTTCAAATGAGCTCATGCTTCAAAAGCTCAAACCATTTCCAAAAACAGAGCTGAGAATAAATAATAAAAAAAGGAAACACATAAAAAATACAAAAGGACACAAATCCCTCAACGAGGGTTATGATTTGTCATTCTCAGAATTGGGTTACACAATCATCTTTTGCCGAGGTTTTACACTGCGGGCTGTCGATGAAAGCCGACTGTGGCTATGGTGTTTTCCTACAGTGGAAACCCTAAATGGGAAGTGTTTGTGAGGGCCGAGGGCGGCCGGTTGGCCCATGAGAGGGACAGTGCTATCATGACCTCCGTCTGTCTGTCTGTCTCTATGACTGTCTGCTTCTCTGTCTGTCTGTCTGTATGTCTGCCTGTCTGTCTGTCTGCCTGTCTGTCTGTCTGTCTGTCTGTCTGCCTGTCGGTCCGTCTGTCTGTATGACTGACTGACTGTCTGTCTGTCTATCTATTTGTCTGCCTGTCTGTCTGTCTATCTGTCTGTCTGTCTGGACAGGCTAAGAGGAACTGGGCACAGGTAAAGGAGATGAGGACATGAGGATGCAGTGCTTTCCAGCAATTTGATGGGGTCAGAGAGGTGAAGAGAGAGAGAGGTTGAAGAGGAGGGGAGAAGGAGGAAATATGAGACAGAAAGACAGAGGTACAGAGGAAGACAGGAAGAATGGGAGAAAACGACAGAGGCAGAATGGGAAAAAAGAAGATGAGAGAGAGAAAGAAAGGGGGGAGGGAAAGGATGAGAGGAAGAGAGAGAAAGAGAGAGAGAGTATTAAGTGGGATAGAGGGAATGAATAAAAGAGGGGGAGAAAGAGGGACTGAGAATGGGAGGGAGGGAAAGGGAGAAAGAGAAACCGGAGTGAAAGAGAAAGAGTGAATGAAAGAAAGAGGGGGGGAAGAGGATAGGTTCATGTGTCTCTTGAAGCCTGTTAAACACATCTCACATGCACTGCCACAGAGGAGGAGGAGAAAACATGTGAATGTGAGAGGTTGAGTGTGTATGTATGTGTGTGTGTGTGTTTCTGCGTGCATGCGCATGTGTGTGTGTATGTGTGTAAATGCGTTTCTGTGTGTGTGGGGCAGCCATGGTCTACCTGTTCGGGATTTGGGCTTGTAACCGAAGGGTTGCCAGTTTGATCCCTGACCAATGGACCATGGCTGAGGTGCCCTTGAGCAAGGCACCCAACCCCTCAGATAGCCAACTGCTTTTGGTTGGTGTGTACTTCACTTTGCTGTGTGTGTTTCACTAATTCACCATTGAGTTAACTGTGCAGACCAAATTTCCCACATGGGATCAAAATTATTATTATTATTGTCTGTGTCTGCATGTGTGTGTGTGTGTGTGTCTGTGTCTGCATGTGTGGGTGATTGTGTGAGTGTGTGTGTGTATTTAGCTGTGTCTGAGAGGTGAAGAAGACCCAGCATAGCACTTAGAGAGATGAATGAGAGGAACACAGAGAGGACATGAGAGAGAGAGAGAGAGAGAGAGAGACAGACAGAGAGAGAGACGGACAGAGAAAGACCGACAGAGAGAGAAAGAGCGGGACAGACAGAGAGAGAGTGAGAGAGAGAGAAGAATGATAGCAAGAGAAGGGGGGGAGAACATGAGACCGTGAGAAGGGGAGATTGAGACAGGGGAAGCGAATCAACAACAGTAAAAACCTCCATCGTGAAGCGACCCCACAGGCCTGTGTGTGTATATCTTTAGCAGGTCTGGTCATTCACAAGCCCCCGACTGCCCTGGGCCCCCATCCACTCCCCCCAGCTCTGGGCTCCAAGGCAGGCCCACAGCAGGCACTAAATCATAGGAAGCGCGCAGGTGGACGGCCCCACTAACCTCTCTCTAACGGCAGTCTGGTGTCCCTCTGCGGTCAGAATGGGATGAGGCAGTGTGTGTTTGTGTGTGTGTGTGTGAGTGCTTGTGTGTGTTTATGTGTGTGTGTGTGTGTGTGTGTGTGTGTGTGTGTGCTTGTGTGCGTGCTTGTGTGTGTTTGTGTGTGTGTGTGTGCGCTGGTGTGTGTGTGTGTGTGTATGTGTGTGAGTGTACTTGTGTGTGTGTGTGCTGGTGTGTGTCTGTGTGTGTGTGTATATGTGTGTGAGTGTACTTGTGTGTGTGTGTGCTGGTGTGTGTGTGTGTGTGTGCTGGTGTAAAGAGGTATGGGAGTTCACAGGGGCTCTTCTGCTTTATTACAGTCCTAGAGCATCAGAGTGTTGCTCCTAGCTCAGGCTAGCTTCAGGCCAGCCAGGGGCCTCCTCCATCAGAGGGAGTTTTGTACCCACCTGTCTGTGGGCCAAAAAGCGTCTTTCTCAGGCACACACATGAAGTATTTGGATTGACGGTGGATGTGGTCAGTGTGATGTGGCGTCAGTGTGTGTGGGCGGTATGTGTGTGTGTGGGGGGGGGTGGGTGTCAGTGTATATGTGTGTGTAGTGAGGTGGGAATTGGATGGTCTGAGATGCAGATAGCCGTAAATTGCATCAAACAGAGATGCATTCAAAATAACACTGTTAAACGTACGTGAATGTTTTCAAAGTTTTTTTGCGTGTTTTGTGTTGTACGATGAACAAACACACATAGATTGCAGATTGCCTGAGGACGTACTTCTCTGCAAACAAACATGTGCCCTGGCCTAAAGGATGACATTTAAACTGAACGATTTGGAATGTTTACAGAAAACGTTTAAAAGCGAAATGCTCACCCAAATGTTTGTATGAGTTTGGATACATTTCCGGAAAGTGTAACTGAACAACCATCAGGGAAAGACTCTCCCAGGGGAGGGACTCTTTCGGGAAATGCTTTGCTGGCGTGATTTGGTTAGGTAAGGCCTGAAACTTTAAACAGCTCTGGTTATGTTCTGTGTTATGTGTGTGGATTTCTCTTTGAGAGTTTAACAGTATCACAGGCCCTTGTGACAGCACCATTATGCAATTAAATACCGATGCCCTTTGATGCCATCATCATCATCACCATCACCATCATCATCGGCATCGTCACCACTGCCGTTGTTATCAATGACATAATCATCATCAGTCCTCTCTCTAAGACTTGCCTTAATGTTGTTCTTTCTTGCCCTCATAGTCCTTGACAGATCCACATTGAAATAGTGGCACGTACTGTGATACATCCAGGTCAAAAGTTCATGGCTTGTTTTGGCATGGAGTTTCAGTTCCTGCATTCGACACACACACACACACACACACACCCTGCTGAAGTTGGGTTTGGAAAGTGGTAATTAAAAGGCTGTGTGGATAAAATTAGTTTGGGCACACAGGGAAAATCACAGGCCTTAAGGAACATTTTACACGCTGATCACAGAGAAAAAAAACAGTAAAGTATGAGGTAACTCCAGAAAAACTTGCCGGTTTGTTCTGTGCTAGAGGCATTAATTTTGTGAAATAAAGTTAAATGTGTAAGTTGAAGTTTAGTTTGGTGCAGGTTGAGGCATTCATTCGGCTCCTTTTTTTGTTCTCATTGCATTTGAACGTCTGTATTCATTAACTTTGCATCTGATTGAAACATTTAAAAAGTAAAAGCTGCTGCACTTTCCACTTTTCATGTTATGGAACCTGCAGGTCATCGTAATATTTTGCATGTGTGTGTGGGTGTATGTGTGTGTGTGTGTGTGTGTGTGTGTGTGTGTGTGTATGTTTTGCAGGGAGGATAGGTTTCACCATGTGCTTTCATAGTTGTGTTTTATGAGCCATGTGTCTCTATGGCAACTGCAAGGGTGGATGAAAGAGAGGCTTACATGAAGAGGAGCCTCCGTCACCTACCTACTACCTCCCAAACACACACACACACACACACACACACACACACACACACACACACACACACCTCCAGGGGCTTTACATGGCCAACACATGGGGGTGATATGGGCCCATTTTGCCCCTTCTCCGAACTCTGAACTCCCATTCCCATGTGCTGTGTCACATCCCCCGTCTTCACACCTGGACCTGTCAGCGCTCTCATGGCCCATTGTCCTCATCACACACACACACACACACACACACACACACACACACACACACACAAGATAGAGAAGAAAAGGACTTTCAAAGGAGTGAGCAGGTTTTCATTTCAAATGACATGTAATGTTGGGTGATTGTTTTGAAAATACTCCAGATTTGGCAGTATTACAAGAGCTGTGTGTGTGTTCTACAACATGATGGGACCCATTGATGGGCAAGAAATCATAACAGGGTCCCTTGACAGGCTTTTAAGCCAAAAGTCTTGGAAATTCAAAATAGATTCAGTTTAAATTCAATATTTGCTCATTATATATTTTATATATTTTGTCCAATGACCTTGCTTCATTTATCTCTCATTAGTGTGTAAATGCTCCTTTAGTGGTGGCATTTGGAACCCCTCACAGAGACTGTGAAGCCCACAGCCAGCACATGGCACTATCTTCAAAGGGAAATCTGGAAAAACAGAAAAAGTAAACAGGAAAAAAAAAAATCTCAACAATATCTGTATGAATTTCCCCAGATGTGTGTGTGTGTGTGTGTGTGTGTGTGTGTGTGTGTGTGTGTGTGTGTGTGTGTGTTGTGACATTCCTTCATTTAATTTACCACAGGTCCTTATTCATTTTCTGTCTTAATTCTTTCCCTCAGGATCTCACAGTTTTGATTTTTCTCAGAAAAGATGACCATTACTTTCAGGGAAGGCTTTTTGTTCTTTATTTCCCCCTGTGGCCTATAAATAATCTAAGGGTACTGCAAAACTTTCTTGAGTTTTGAGCGACTGTGTTTCATCTTTTTCTGAGGAAGAAGCCTTGTTCAGTTACCCTCGGTGACACATTCTGTAATGTAAGGGACTCACACACCCACGCACACACACACACACACACACACAAACATTGAATGGGCCACAACCTTGTGTCCTGTATCTTTTATCCGTGTGTAGTAAAGGAGAAGGAAGGTTTCCTAAACATTTACATTCATTCATTTGGCAGACACTTCCTCCCACAGTGAGTTATGGTATATGCACTGTATGTATACAAGGTCTACATTTATTCCTTGTATACAGTGCGCTTCTGAAGAAGACGAACTCTGGATGCTTTAGTATGATTAATTTGCTTTAACAGTCAGAAAATTGGAGTCGTATATCTCTTTGCTGGGACAGGAGAGCGGCTCTATATGGTCAGTTCACTATTTTTTTTATATACGCAGAGTAGAAAAAAAGCTGATTGTCTCTCACTCAAGGGTTTGACATAGGGCACCATACATGGTCAGTTATTTTACTGGTTCCTGATTTTTAGTCAGAGGTGGAATTCCCCCTTCTCTCCTCCTCTTCCCCCTCCTCGCTGCAGAGACATGGCCTAAATATGCCTAAATGCACCACAGCTGATAAGTCGGTGGTGTCAACACGGCATTTTTGTCATCCTTTCTGTAGCACAATTAACCTCTGCAGTGGATGATTCACTCAAGGCCTGTGAAGACAACTATGCAGAGAAATTGGGAAACTTGTTTTGGTGTGCTGGAATTTCACAGACCATGTTAATGGAATAAAACAGAGAGAAAGAGAGAGAGAGAGAGAGAGAGAGAGAGAGAGAGAGAGACTAGCCCCAGAGTAGCCATGCTCTCAGATTCAACAGTTGGTCCAAAAGTGCACTGAGTACTGATGTATGATTAATGCTCATGTCATGGACATGTGACTCTAACATGTGGTTGGGCCATTGCATATGCATTAAATGGCAGCCTCCATGTGGTTCTTCTCAGGGAGGGAGGAGACAGGAGCTACAGTTTTCCCCACTGCAGTCAGCCGCACGTACGTTTTAATCCCTTTTGCAACGTTGTCATTGACTTAATGAAGAGGCTGAGCTTGTGAGCATACCATGTGAACCTGTCATTACGTCCACATTTACGCCTTTTAAATCGAGGCCCCTTTCGGAATGCCACACTTTGTCACGACTGGCTTTTGGGTTCTGTTCTAAAATGTTTCAGCAAGCTGTGTACAGCGTGGAGAGTTCTCAGCTGCAAATCAGTTCCTAATGGCACAGGATTTACATTATTCACCAAACAATGGAACATCAGAGTCAGAGTCCTCCATCTACGCACGTTTAGCACAGTATGGAAATCCATGGCACACCACAATTTCCAATAAAGAAGAAACGAAACAAATCAAAACAAAACAACTGAAAACAAAATAATACAATGTGTTCACTCATCACTCTTGTGTAACACACATACATACATGAAGTCCCGTCAGTCAAGCTCACCCACTGGTTACATTATTTCTCTGCGGCCTGACCACCGACAAGAAGATATCATTCATAATTGTGTAATGTAATTGAAGCATACACCTGAACTTGTCTTGGAAGACATTTATGGAGAAATTTGAGAATAGAGGGTTACCTGGAGGGTGGCTGAGCAATTTGGGAACCGCTCTTGAGACCAAGCCCATCTCATCTACCCCATCTTGAATGCCTCAGGGTATGTCTAAACTAGGGCCCAGTGATCTCATGGGATCATTATCGAAATATGGAGTAGTTCTGTGTGGTCCAATTCATCTAATTGCGTTGTAGTTACACTTCCAAAATGACAACCGCAACTGACTCGCAGGAACAGACATGCAGACACTTATTAGCCACTCTAACGTCTCCTGTTACATCTCTTCCCGGGAAGGCAACATGACTGAACATCTTCAACAACAAGCTTTCCCTGAAAACATGACCCTTTTTTATGAGGAAATATGTCAAAATAGTTGTAGGTATGACTTTATGTCAAAAGCGTTTTTTTTGTTTTGTTTTGTTTTGTTTTTTATGTTGTTTTTATGGCTCATGTGAAAATCAGTCTGTTTTCTAAGGACGCTAGTTCTCATATCAGGAACTGAAACAGCAGAATGAAAACAATGTCGCATTTGATTAGCTTCTGAGTCGTGTGAATCGAAAACAAACCTCCGCGTTCGATCCCAGACATTACACTCAACAATCACATTTGATTTGGAGGCTGCAACTCCCATGCTGCCGTTCCCATGTATATTTGAGGCCTCACCTCAAACGGCGGAAACATTTTTGCCAAACAAGCTAATGTCTCAGACTCCACAGGGACAGCTGTTTGGAACGGATACGTTCGAAATCTATTATTCTGTCTGCCTCTTTTTGCTGACACCCTTCGTGGACCTCTTAATCCTTTGATATTTTCACATGGAATTGAAAAGTGTCAAACATCCATCCCACCACCCACTTCCTCCCAAGCCCCTCCAGCCCCTTCCAACTACCCAGAGGGAGCAATGAAGGATGGCCACAGCCCATTCCGCCCAGAGCCCGGTTCTGTGTACTTGGATATGAAGTGAAGTGATGCAGATCAGAGGGAAGAACCTGTGAGAACATTCTGACTCTCAGCGCATGACAGAAAGCCAGCGCGACAGGCTTTGAAAATGATGTCCTAATCAATTACAGAGAACAAAGCGTTGGCTATTTAGGCGGCTGAGAAACTTGACAAATGTAATTTGGGATATTTATGAACGTTCAGGCAGCATCCCACTGAATCACTTTCCTGTGAACAGCTAGGCCCCACACCTTCTAAAAAAATATAACACACACATTTGTGATAGAGGTCACTTCAGATCAGTGTCAGCTAATTGGATAACGATTTGTGCGCTCCTGGTCCGTCTGTGTAGTTTTTTACTTATTGGTTCCTGCTGGTTATTTTGGCTGCTGAAGGATTGAGCTTCACTGCTCTGTGAACTTGGAGGGAGTGTGCTCCATGTGACATGTTTTTTTACTTGAGAGGAAGGGGGTGGGGGAGGGGCAAGGGAAAGAATATCTGCCTTCTCTTTCAACTCAGAAGCTGTTACAATGAACAGTGTAAAGATCGCATCTCCTGAGCCCTGGCTGGTTTACAATTCATTAATGCGCCACAGGTATTATTGACTCTGAACTGAGTTGCTTGTGTGTCATGGGAGCACACACACACACACACACACACACACAAACTACCTCTCTGGCATCAGGGGTGAAGGCCATTTCCAGGAATACAATAAGGTCTAACATGACCCCCACCACACACACACACACATACGCACACAGACACACACACACACACACACACACACACAGTAATGACCCCCTCCTTAACACACACACACACACACATACACAGACTCACAGTGCTGCAATCACGCCTGACGAGGCTGAATGAGCTCATTTAGCTGAGCCTGAACCCTAACCTTTACAAAAGAGAGGCTCATTCTCAGAAGCATGCTCCAGTAAGCTACAGTCCGAGGTTATCCAAGGCCAGGTGAACACTGAGGCTCCCAAAAGCTTCTCCCTTTGAAAATATTTTATATTCTCTCGTAAATTTGGCACACAAAGAGACGTTTACTTTGTTTAGATATAGCGTTACAATTTTATTCATTCTACCTTAAAGAGGCCAGGTTATTGACGTCGTTGAATCGATGTTTGCATAGTTGCGCTCTTGTGTATTTTGATTGGCAAAAGTTGTTTATTGCCGAATATGTCTGCAATCGCAAAATGTGATGGATGGTTTTGAGTGCCACAATTCAAACAGCTCCTCCGCATCCTCTTTGTCGGCCCTGTTCTCTCACAAGGGGCACTTGTCAGCGGTCAAACACGTGGGCTGTTTAATGGCCAGGCTACACTCCCTCAGCAAACACACCTATCAGGATTCCCTCACCTTCAATCACAGTCAGGGCAGCAAGCATGACAGCCATGTTTGTTTTCCAGCATGTTCAGCCAGTGCTGGTGCATGGGGTCTCTGACCTCTCTCACCCTCAACCCCCCCCCCCCCTCCCCCTCTCTCTCTCTCTCTCACACACACACACACACACACACACAAACACACATACACACACAAAACTAACACAAGTGCTCATTTGTCTTAATTCAATCAAACACACACACACACACACACACACACACACCCATGCACACACACACACACACACACACACACACACATACAGACACACACACACACACTCACACTCACACAAACACACTTTGGCCCAGGTAGCTCTCTGCTTGACCTGTCCTTGAGCATTTTTTGATGTCTGTGTGTGTGTGTGTGTGTGTGTGTCTGTGTGTGTGTGAGAGAGAGAAAGAGAGAGAGAGAGATAGCGGAAATGTTACGACTGAGGGATAAAAAGAAAAGAAATCAAATATTTAAATAAACACAAAGAGTGAGGCCTAAAGGGGAGAAAGGTTCAAGTAGCAAGGCCCGGTTGGCACCACATGGCATCGTGGCAACACCAGGAGGGCATTAGCTATGCCACACAGCAGGCGAGTTGACCGCCTCAGCCTGGTGTTGACCACTGCCGCTGGGCCATTAAGCCAAATGGGGCGTAATGGCATAAAATGACCCCATAAACCACGCCACATCAGAGTAATGGGGAGTGGTGGTGCCGCACTCAGTGATCTCTTCAAGCTGGGCAGAGGAGAGGAGAGAAGAGCAGAGAGAGAGAGGAACAGAGAGAGAAATAGATAGACAGAGAAAGAGAGAGAGAAAAGATAGATAAAGAGAGAGAGAAAAGAGAGAGATTCAGAGAATCGCCCCTAATTGAACTGTTGAGGCTGCTGTTGTGTTTTTCTGCAGGCGGCCAGCTGTGTGTGCGTGCATGTGTGTGTGTGTGTGTGTGTGTGTGTGTGTGTGTGTGTGCGTGTGTGTGTGTGTTTGAGTCTGCTTTTGTGCCTTCATCTGTGGCTGTAGTCATGTGGAATGCATTGCTCTGTCTCGACCAGTTTTAATCTGTTCTTAGAAGAGCTCGGCCCAACTGAGAAACACATGCAAAGTGATTCAGAAATCCTCTGTCTTGGACTGGAACAAAAGGAGGGAAAAGGAAGGAAAGAAAGAAAGAAAAAGAGAAAGAGAAAGAAAACCATTCCTTTTTTTTTGTTCCCATCCCTGACCCTGTTTCATAACTCTGGCAATGCACTTCGAAACCTCAGTGAGACTTTTAGGCACAGACACACAAAGATGACATACTATTATTTATTTTTTCTGTTTAGCTACCCAGTGCTACGCCAATGTTTCTCCTCAGACACCTCTTTATTAATTAACTATCTTTATTTTTTCTCTTGTCTTTCTTTTTTTTCCTCACCTCAGTATCTCTTCAATTAGGTGGTGTTGACTGACAGCTTAATGACCTTCTCAGCAAGGTGGGAACAGGTGCTCAAAAGGTGCGACTCGGCGTGATGCAATGAGGTGTTCGCACGCGCCGCGGTGACGTTTCCGAGGAGCAGCTTGAGGCGTGAGCAACACCTCACCACAGCCCCTGCCGCTGCCGCTGCCAGTCAGTCTGTACGGGCCAGGCCCCTTTGGAACCCGGGCCAGGCAGTGAGTCTTTTGTCTGATTGGTCCAAGATTAGGAGCCCCCCCATGCGCTCAGAGACAAAGGCGTTTCTGTCATCCTTCTAAGTGTTCATTGTCACAAAATTACACTAAGAAGAAGAAAGGAGAGAGAGGGAGAGGGAGACAGAGATAGAGAGTATGAGGAGAGGACTGGTAAAAGGCAGTCAGTATTATTTAAAGCTAATAACAGCTGCTACAGTCCAATCACAGTCCAGCGGCTTTATTTCAGCGCACTCTTCTCATGGAAATGAACACAGTCTGTCTCTTACAGGGGCAAGAGAGGGATGCAGTAAACGGTGGAGGAGGTATGAGAGGCAAATTAAAAGAGAGAGGAATAGATGGAGGGAGAGAGGGTGTGGTTTGAAGAAAAAGAGAGAGAGAGAGAGAGAAATAGAGAGAGAGAGAGAGAGAAAGGCAGTGGAATGTATCTGCACAATGTCTTGGCAATCTGTTTATTTCCAATTACAGTGATGAATCGTGTTGTTTGCACGTTCCACACTCGTCAACGGCTGCGCAGATGTAGCAAGTTTCCGTGAAATTAAATGGTAATTTGGCGGTGGGGGTGGGGGTGAAGGGCTTGGTGGTGAGCTTGTGTGCTTGTGATACATGCTCTTCAGCATAAACTTTGTAAAGTTTGTCACAAGTTCCAAAGTAAGGGTAAAGAGATGTGGGGAGGCAGTTGGTAACAGTCTCCAAAAAGAGCTGTGGACTACATAATCCCTAAATGATTTTAAAAGAACTGTAAAATCTACCCTATTAATTAATCTTGCATTTCTGATTGTTTATTATTTTCCCACTTTTTACATTAACATGTTAATCTTGTTTTAGGACAGTTTTTTTTTGTGATCAATTGTTTTACAAAATTTTTTATTTATGTTAAAAGGCCAAGGAGTTAATTTATTTGCTAAATCTAATTTATGTGGTTTTATGGCTTGCTTGTTGTCCTTCCAGTATGCGTTATGGTCTCACTATTCTACCCGATGATGTTTCTGTCAGGTCTTTTGTCGTAGTTGTGTGATCTCGTGTTTGACCTTTTCTCACTTTCTCTTCGGAAGGCACCTTGTATTGCTACGTTGCACGAAAGGCGCTCTACAAATAAAGCTTCATTGATTGCTTGATTGACTCCGCAGCAGTGTGAGAGATGTAGTACGTCAGAGCAAGGCCTGGGCTTCCTCTCAGGGCAAAATGAGTTTGCCATCACTCTTCCAAACAGGAAAAGAGCTTTTCTTTTTACCACAAAAGCCATCTGACGGGGATTTGAAAACTACAACAACAAGCCCCCCTCACACATACACACACACACACACACACACACACACACACACACACACACACACACACTCTCCTCTGTCTCTTACACACACACACACACACACACACACACAAATAGTCTCCCACACATATACACATAAACATGGGGAGAAAAAAGAGAATGAGTGTGACAATGAAGGCATGAGTTGTGAGTCTTCAAAGAGAGATTCGTGTTTTCTCCGCAGCACAGTTGCTCCATTGTTGACATCTGAAGAAGCTGAGGGTTTTTATAAGTGTCAAGATCAAAAGCGAGCTGTCTTTCTGAGCGCGCTTTTCCCTATTGCGAAGGAGCCCGTTAGGTTTTTAATGTGGCGAGGCAATTACAGTAATTAGGAACAAGCTGAACAAGCCTTGGATCTCGACTGAGGTTTTTGTGAAGTAAACCACAGAAAGGCAAAAAGAACAACAACATGGGGGGGTGGGGGGGGTGGGTGTATGTACAGTACATATGAGCTCTTTGTAAAAAGGGGTTTGATTTCAGCACAGAGTCTTAGTTCGTGAGAGAGGAGAACAAGTGTGGGATTGAACAAATTACATTGCCTGAAGTAATGGGCATGCTGTCACATACACACACACACACACACACACACATACACACACAGATACAAACATACACATACACTCACACAAACACATGCACACACACACATATATACACGTATACAGATGTCAAGGGCAACAGCTCGCAAAGAGCTCTCTCGAGGACTTTTAGCACGCTTACTTGTCATTAACCTTTTGGCACGGCTGATTTTTAGAGGCTAACGCTGTGAGATCACTGCACCTGACAATAATTAAACCTAAATTGACCTTCCCCACACGTCCCCATCCAGAGGCAACACCGTCACTGGCAGACATGAGAACTCACTCAAAAGCACCAATCAGCCTCATCGCAAGCCTCTGCCCAGAAGCAACAATGTCACCAGCAGACACTAATAAGCCTGTGCTTATCAAATGTTTATGTAATAACAGATACAGTAAGATAGTGTTAAGGCCGGTGTCCACTGGACACATCTGTAGGTTTGGTAACTCTTTTCTAGACCAAAGAAATGGCTTGGTTTTCAATCAAATCCCTGGATTTTTGCTATTTCTGACCATTTGGGCTAAACTTACTCTTAGCAACCATTGCCATTGTTAAAAAAATATATTTATTGCGCATAAGCATGTCACACACTAAGGCAGTA
>PYXC01001443.1:447500-457500 GCA_015244755.2 Tenualosa ilisha | reverse complement strand
CCCCACTGCCCCAGGTCCTTGTGCTCATTGTTCCCTGAGTTTGGTATTCCCCTCGCGCCTCACCCCAGGTTCTGCTGGATGCTCTTTTTTTCGGGAAGCCGTACCCTTAAAACTACCCCCCTGACACACACACACTCACTAACACACAAACGCACTCACTCACACACACACACACTCCTGCACAAACAGCCACATTTACAAATGCATATGCACACACACACACACACACACACACACACATACAAAGACATGCCTGCACACACACACACACACACACACACTCCTGCACAAACAGCCACATAAATGCAAATGTACACACACACACACACACACACACACACACACACATACACACACTAAAACACATGCCTCCACATATACAGACAATCTCTCAGAAACACACACACAAACACCCCACCTCCCCAACCTTTGCCTTTGGCCTGGGACAGTCTGTCCAGAGCGGAGGCTCTCTTGGGGGCTTCTCTGACCGCCCATGTGCTCGGCCCTCGGCCCCTGGGCCCCTGGTTTTCACACCCAGAGAAAGAGGGCCCCACTCGGCTCACAGAGTGTGCTGGTGGCCAATGGGGGCTGCAAAGCGTGAGTGTCCTGATAAAACTGTTTAACTGAAGCTCTGAATTAAAAGCCCCCTCTCTTTCTCTGGCTCTTTCTTTACCTTTCACTGGTCATGTGCAAGGCTCTCTCTCTCTCTCTCTCTCTATCCCTTACTCTCTCAGGTCCTCTCTCCCACTCTCTCTTCCTCGCTGTCTCTTATGTCTCTCTCTCTCTCTCTCATGTTCTCTCTCTCCCCCTCTCACTCTGTTGTTTCTCTCTCTCGTTCTCTCTTTCTCTCTCACTCTCTCAGGTTCTCTCTCCCACTCTCTCTTCCTCGCTGTCTCTCATGTTTCTCTCTGTCTCTCTCATGTTTTCTCTCTCCCCCTCTCTCTCTGTTGTTTCTCTCTCTCACTCTCTTGTTCCCTCTTTCTCCCTCTCTCACTCTTGTTCTCTGTCGCTCTTTCATGCTCTCTCTCTCTCTTTCCCTGTTTCTACCTCCTTCTTTCTCTCTTCTTCCTTCCTCTTAACACTGTTGAACCTGCTCCTCTGCTTAGACTGTGCATGTCAAGTGTAGCCGTCCACTGGCCACCTCTATGAAAGCTCTGGCCCCCCGCGGGTCACAATGGCCTCTCTTCAAGGGAGCAGCAGACGTGGTTGGCCAGCTTGGCTGTCAATCACTGCTAAAAATGCCACTTGAGTGCATGGAGAATCAGTCTGCGTTGAGTGTTACTCAGTGTCCAGCGAGCCACAGAGCACACAGTCAAGGCATAGAGTGTACCAGACCACACATACACATACACATACACATGCACATACACATACACATACACATACACATACACATACACATACACATGCACATACACATACACATACACATACACATACACATACACATACACATGCACATACACATACACATACACATGCACATACACATGCACATACACATACACATACACATACACATACACATGCACATACACATACACGCACGCAAAACACATACTCACTAACACACTGTGCATATACACACATAGGCACACACATATACACAAACGACATGCAAACCATGGATGCTTAGGGAGAGGGTGCACCAGACACTGCATACGTGCGTGTGCACACACACTAACACACATACTCTCGGGCACTCTCTCTCATACTCACACACACACACACATCTCATACAAACAGTAGATGCCTATGCAGACATGCATGCCTGAACCCCAGCATGCGTGTTTTGATGTAAAGTTGCAAATCCACATGTACACACATGTACTTACATGCACACACACACACACGCACACATACATAAGGCATATGCAAACACTGCACATATGCTCGTATCCACTGAAAGCACACACACACACACACACACACACGCACACATACGTAAGGCATATGCAAACACTGCACATATGCACGTATCCACTGAAAGCACACACACACACGCACATATCCATGTATCCACTGAAAGCACACACACACACACACACACACACATTCCCTCACACTCTGGTCTATTTGTCTCTGTTTACCTGCTGACATTTGAAATGCTCTTTCCCCTGCCTGTAACCAGAGAGGCTGATGGGATTCCCATCGCTCCTCTGTCCATTTAGCCAGACCCTGTCTGCACTCATTTATGTGTTTTTGGATCACAAAGACCCTGTACGATTCGTAACATTTACATAGGAATCCTCCAGTGATTTATGGTGGTTTAACACTTAATTCATAAGCCTGGAGCAGCAGAGAGAGTATGTGTTTGACATAGCCGAGGGCTGTCCTTGAGAAATATGTGTGTCTTACACAACTCTCTCTCTCTCTCTCCCTTCCTCTCTAGGCTCCTGCACAGAGCTCATTGCAGGATTTCACTCAAAACATGGAGAAACATGCTCACACACAAAATACACACACAAAATACACACACACACACAGACATACGGACTGACACGTATGGAAATGCATGTGCACATATGCACGTACACACACAGACATGCATGCACATGCACGCACACATGCACACGCACACGCGCACACACATGTTCAATAGTAGAGGCATGCTGTACAAACAAATGCAAGGAAAATACACTCATGCACACAAGGGCATCCCCATTTTTCATGTACCATCTCTCTCCCTCATACTTTGTCATATTTGTTTCTTTCTGTCTTCCTGCTCTCGCTCTCTCTCCCCTGATTGTGATGTATTCCAGGTGCCTCCCCACACTTCTATTCATTGGTAATGAGCCTGTGACTGTTTGCTCTGCTTCACCCCTGTGCGCCTACAGCAACAATACAGCACAGTACAGCACAGCACAGCACAGCACAGCATGGGCTGATCGAATCAGACCAAGGGAACCTGTTTACTGTTGGTTTCCTGACTTCCTGAATGGCCTCTGATTCAACATCAGATGTTACATCGTCCGCCTCCTTATGTGTTTGTTCCATTCTGGCCTTATCTGCCCAACCGGAGGTGTGGTCTCCTGATCTGACTGTAGTAAAATGAGCCCTTGTTTGGGACATAGGACCTGGGCAGGTGTGGCTGGGCTGTGAAGCAAGGTGGTCACATTTGATGCAAAGTTTCCAAACCTCACTCAAATATCTTAGAATGGCAGTCCTAGAAATATACAAGTGACACCACCTGTGATTGTGCTCCACAGTTAATATGTTACTGTTTAGAATATTGAGTAATATTGATATTAGAATAGTGTTGAAATATCTCAAGATGGCCGACTGCTTGTTATACAAATAGAGAGGAGGATGGTTATCTGTATTGGTTATCTGTATTGTCATGGCTACTGTTGTTGTGGCATATTGCCATGTTTGTTTGTCTTGTGGCATATTACCATTTTTTTTTTGAGGGACAGAACGAAGGAGAGTAAACATCAAAAAGAACGCAAAACAAGACACTTGTATACCAATGTCAGCACGGAAAAACGTCTAAACAGGAACAAATATCGACGAATAAACAAGAACAGCATCAACAAACAACAACAGCAATGACAAAGCTAAAGTGAAACAGGCATGTTGAGCGTGAGATGGGTCTCTGTGACAACAATAAAAGTCAAAGTGGAGGAAAGACAGAAAGCACTGTGTGTGTGTGTGTGTGTGTATGTGTGTGTATGTGTGTGTGTGGGTGGGGGGCAGCAGCAGTCTCCTCGGTGTGGCACATTCGGCATCAGTAGTCACCTCCTCTGTTTATTTATCTGTCTCTCAGTGGCAGGCCTACCTCTGGCCTGCTCCATGTCAAACAACCTCCGCTCAAACATTTGACGACGAAACAATGACCTCCATGGCATGCTGTCTGCTAACGTCTCAGCTTATGGCTTTTGTACAGTGGCTCCTGAACTATGACGACAGCACACTGAGGAAAAAGGGGGGGGGGGGGGGTTGAGACGTCTTTACTGGATTATGCACACAGTCGCTGGTCCGTCCTTCTGTTTTCCTGGTGCTTGCCTGGGCTGTCTTAACACTTGCTTGGTTTGTTACTGTGTGGTCTCTCCTCTATCCTGCTATGGTTCGCTGATCCCCTCTCTTTCTCTCTCCCGACAGAATACCTTTTTGAAAACCCTCAGAAGGAACAGACTTATAGTTGACAGTGTGTATGCTTCTCTGCTCCACTTCTCAGACAGATATTTCATTTCAGCAGCTGGAGGTGGCATGGAACATGCACACACATACACATACACATACACGCACACGCACACACACACACACACACACACACACACACACACACACAAGTATGTGGAGATAGGATCTGCGGCACTTCAGTCTATGATGTTTGCTGCTGATAAGCGACGAGTGGTATGTGATTCCCATTCGCTCTCATGCATCAGTAAGTCTGGCTGAGGTCCCACATGCAGTGCTGGAGAACTCTCTGAGCTCCAACCAAAAATTATAGATTTAATTTAGTGCTGTCAATTGATTAAAATAAATTATCTAATTAATCAAAATAGAAAATTTAAGTTAATCATGATTAATCACACATTTAAAGTTCTAGAATTCTCCTTTACATTTTTGTCCTGGTTAGCGCAGGCTTCAGCAAAGTGGCACTCCTCAGTTTCCTTCACACCCTACGTGAAAGAGTGTAGCTGTCACAGGTTATCTATGACAAAGGTGCTATGGATGACCGACCACATGATTTTTTTTAACCCACTGCCCCCACCGCCTGCATCGCATCGCAGGTGTGCAAGTTCTGCACACTCCCTCCACACTTGCCTCAAATTTACCGTTGTTTGGCCTCTCCTATGTACTCTCATTCAACATGTCCATCCGCTATTTTGTCAACACTAGATTATGAAGCATCTACAACTGTCATTATGGTGCTTGTATTCAGTATCATTGATCTTTGGCATGGCCTTGTCGCCTTCATTTTCCTGTTATAGTTCTGCGTCAAGTGTGTCCGTGTTTGTGTAGCACACTTCACCAAATTGCTTTGAGAGGAAATATCCACCATTCGACCATGCAGTTGCAACAAATAAATCAAAACCATTTACAAGGTTTCTGGGCAGTCAGTTTATGTTCTGTTAACAAGCAAACTTCTCATGACTGCCTACAAACAGGGGCGCCACCAGGGGGGGAAAAGTTAGGATGATTCCAAGGGCCTGGCACTGATAGCACATTTTAATATTATAATCAATGTTTGGGAGGCCCAAAATAATTTTCTATCATAGGGCCCAAAATTTTTAGCAGCGCTGCTGCCTACAAATAAACAAAATTTTAAACATTATTGACATATAGGCACAGCACAATCGAGAAATCCCGCCACTGAATTCAAAACAATGTCTTAAATTATTTACAAAGTCTATACTGTGGATTAGCATGTTGCTAAAAGTACCTACAGTGGGCTGCTGAAATACACTGGCAAATAAAACAAAATGAATGGGCGAACCCGACCAATGATTGTCCTTGCAGTGAGTGTAACTGAGGTGGGCGCTGGCAGGTAGTGTGACATATCTGTCTGCATGATTAATCTGCATTAAAAAAATCTCATTAAATATTTTACATTAATCACATCTGGTAACACGTTAACATTGAATGCACTAATTTATTAATCTGTTTGTTTGTTTGTTTGTTGAGTTAGTGTTACTACAGAAGGGCGTGAAGTATCTGTGTGATGATTAACATGTATTTTTGGAGTGCTGTTCTAGTTCTTATTTACATTATTCCATTTACATTCTATTACACTCTTGTGTCTGAGGTAGATAGGGTTCACCTGACCAGAGCTCCTTGATTACTCCTATAATGTTATGTGACTTCATTAATGTACAATCTGGGAAAATCATGAACCCTACCGGCCCAACACATGCCAATGAGAATTCACACCAATTCTTGTCTGTTAGGTTACTCGCTGAGTTTTCATCACACAGTATATGTATATCAATTGAGAAATACAGTGTGAATCAAGTTAGTATCCCTGTTCCAGGTCCCCGATCGCTGTTGGTAGGAAAACAAATAGAGAGAATTTGAGAATTTGATTCAACATAGACCAAATGAAAGTGAGTTGTGTGTGTGTGTGTGTGTGTGTGTGTGTGGATGCGTGTGTGTGTGTGTATGTTTGTGTGTGTGTGTGTGTGTGTGTGGAGGTGAAGAGGTGATTAAGTAATGTTTTGCTTGTGCTTAAGCAGAAATCAGCTTGTTACAGTGAGTCGGCTTAATAGGTCAACGTGTGGCGCGTTTTTCAGGATCAAGCCAGAGTCTGTGAATGTAGGAGAGTGCTGTGCACACTAACTGTAGGATCTAACAACTTACGTCATTGCATGGGGCACCTGAAACAAGTTTTTGTTCCATACCGTAGATATATTTACCTCAGACCTCATTGAGGCCAGGTGTGGGACAGAAAAAGTATCAGACAAAAAAGCAAAGTTTTGAACCTGCAACAAGCCCAATCTTTCTGTGCCATGTGGGCTAGTGTGTGTGTCCACTCACTGGGAGTTCACTGTGCATTGTGTGTTCACTAATTTACGGATGAGATAAATGCAGAGACTGGATTTCCCTCACCCTCAAGAGTATACTTCACCCCTCAAGAGTATACTTATACATACATACTTCTATAGGCTATTAATACCAGTCACCATCTTTATAAAGACATAAACAATGCTTCATGGCCCGTGATGAATGTGTTTATATTGTTTCATGGATATTGGACTCAAATGGAGTGTTATGAACTGTTTTGAAATGACTGTTGTGAGTATGTCATTGTTTGTATAACTAACTGAAAACAATGGAAAATTAGACAAACGGCACACTGACGCTGGTCCCAGAACAGGTCCTCTGGCACTAATTGGAGCACTAGCAGCTTAGCAATGACAAAAAAATAGCATCTCTTACTTGCAGACAATTGTTTTGTTGCTGTTGGTAGTTTGTTTCAGGAAGCAAGTCATAAGATGTAATAGGTGGTGTCATAGTTTCAGTGGAATGTGTCTCCATAAGCCATTTATGCCCCACTCCTGTTGGAATGTCGTTGACTAAGGTGGCTCCTCAAAGCTCAGATTAGATAGCTTATCGCTGTTTTAAGAATCTTAAGGTCAGAAACTATGAGGGATTAAAGACAACAGTGTGGATTATGCAGTGGAAATATGTAAGGGTATGTGTGTTTGGGGGGTGACAAAACCTTTAAACACAAACAAACGAAACCAAACTCAAAGTACCCACAGGAGTGGCATGTCAAGGTGATGCCACAGATTCACCAGCGCCGTATGGCCATTCAGGATAGCAACTTTGTCCATCCAAGGCTGGGCCTGCAGCGACTGCTGCTGCCAGGATATCTATCGCACACCAACTCACAAACAGTAATACACACACACACACATTCCGTCTCTATCTCTCTCACACACATATCCAGTACATATACACAAGCAATACACAAGCATGTGCATACACACTCACACTCACACACATATTATCTCTCTCTCTTACACACACACACACACACACACACACCTCTGGAGGTGAAGTGATGATTAAGTAATGTTTTGCTTGTGCTTAAACAGAAATCAGCTAAATTGCTATTTTTCTATTTTTTCACACACACACACACACACAAACACACACACACACACACACACACACACACAAACAGATCTACAGTATACATAAAAACAAGCATGCATACTCACACACATATGCACACCCGCACACATATACACAGGCATACACAAACACACACACACACACCACATCTACAGTATACACAAGCATGCACACTCACACACAAGCGCTCATACACACTCTCCCAAACACACACAGCACCTAGAGGAGATCATGGGGGCATTCTGTCTTCCACAGTGGCACAGGCGGTAGAAGTGCTGTTCGGCAACCGAAGGGTTGCAGGTTTGAGCCCCACTCTGGCTGACCCCATCAAAGTGTCCTTGAGCAAGATACTGAACCCCAGATTGCTCCCGGTGGCAGGTTGGCAGCTTGCATGGCAGCCTCCGCCACCGGGGTGTGAATGGGTGAATATGAGGCATGCTCTGTAAAGCGCTTTGAGTACTCATAGAAGTAGCAAAGCGCTATATAAATGCAGTTCATTTACCATTTCCCTCTTCTTCCGTTATTTAAAACTGTTTCTAAATGACAAACGTGGCCCCTGGGTGTGATTTGCCTCCAGGGTCTTCACTGCATAAACGACGCAGCCCACCCCCACGTCTGCGCTCAACATGTTGGTGCTCTACCAGAGTATTTAAGATATTTAAGCACAGTCACAATCAGCGCTTCCAAGAAAGATGGCTTTCAAAAGCATGAACACATCAAAAGAAAACAGAAATTCCGGATGCAAAGAAACCAAACTGAGGCATGAGCAAAAGAGATCAAAATGAGGCATGAGCAAAAGAGACCAAACTGAGGCATGAGCAAAGAGACCAAACTGAGGCATGAGCAAAAGAGACCAAACTGAGGCACGAGCAAAAGAGACCAAAATGAGGCACGAGCAAAGAAACCAAACTGAGGCATGAGCAAAAGAGACCAAACTGAGGCACGAGCAAAAGAGACCAAAATGAGGCACGAGCAAAGAAACCAAACTGAGGCATGAGCAAAAGAGACCAAACTGAGGCATGAGCAAAGAAACCAAACTGAGGCATGAGCAAAAGAGACCAAACTGAGGCACGAGCAAAAGAGACCAAAATGAGGCACGAGCAAAGAAACCAAACTGAGGCATGAGCAAAAGAGACCAAACTGAGGCATGAGCAAAAGAGACCAAACTGAGGCATGAGCAAAAGAGACCAAACTGAGGCACGAGCAAAAGAGACCAAAATGAGGCACGAGCAAAGAAACCAAAAAGAGGCACGAGCAAAAGAGACCAAACTGAGGCACGAGCAAAAGAGACCAAACTGAGGCATGAGCAAAAGAGACCAAAAAGAGGCACGAGCAAAGAAACCAAACAAAAAAAAACCAAACATGAGCAAAAGTGAATTGGTGAGGGATATTTGTGTTAGAGATTAGCAGCACCTATAGTGCAGGCACGAGTTTACTTTATCCCAGCATGGCCAGCCTGTGCACCTGCTGGTCCACTGCCTTCTTGACCATAGGAGAGTCTCTGTGTGCATGCGTGTGTGTGTGCGTGCATGTGTGAGTGAGTGCGTGCATTTGTGTGTGTACATACAGGTGTGTGCGTATGTATGTGTGTGTGTGTGAGTATGTGTGAGTATGTATGTGTGTGTGTATGTGTGTGTGTGTGTGTGTGTGTGTGTGTGTGTGTGTCTGTGAGTGCGTAGAGGTGCTTAAGCAGAAATCAGCTTGTCACAGTGAGTCGGCTTAATAGGTCAATGTGTGGCGCGTTTGTCATTTTTCAGAGTTGTGAATGCACTTCTATGAATGTACGGCTCTAAATGTCGGATCTAGCAACTTATGACACAGCATGGGGGACCTGAAACAAGTTTTTGTTCCATACCGTAGATGCATGCACCTCAGATCTCACTGAGTCCAGGTGTGTCACAGAATAAGTATCAGATATAAAAGTAAAGTTTTGAACCTGCAACAAGCCCAATCTTGCTGTGGCGGCGTCATTTTGGAAACGTGATCGTGTGAACAGGTCAACGTGATGCATTGTTGTTGGGTTCAGTGTTGATGAGAATCAGAGGGAAGGTGGACCAACCTGTTGGCTCCAGATGAAGATGGAGGATAAGGATGCTGGATCAGATGACCTTTGATTGGCCTTTGATTGGTTTGGAGACCCAGGCTGGGAGTGGGCGGGACTGACTGGGAATATGAATGAGAACCTGAACTGGTTTTTGAGAGATAAGAAACAATTATATAAAAAAATAAATTCTCTCTCTCTCTCTCCCTCGCTCTCTCTCTCTCTCTCTCTCTCTCTATCTCTCTCTCCATGGTGAAAATATGTATCCATGTATGCATGAATGCACTTGTTTGTGTTCATGTTTGCCTGTATGTATGCTACTGTATCTATAAGTTTATGTATGTTGGTGTGTGTTTGTGTGTGTGTGAGTGAATG
>PYXC01001443.1:435000-442500 GCA_015244755.2 Tenualosa ilisha | reverse complement strand
AAGTGCAAAGACACAGATAAACCTCTCAGTCATTCCTACTTAGTGAGGATAAACTGATATGACAACAAGGCAACATGCAGAAATGTAGCCACGCAGCATAGAGAGAGAGAGAGGTGACTCAGAGGTCAATGCAACTGCACCACTTCAGTTCACATCTGGCCTCATTAGGAATGAAATATAAAAAATAAAATCAGAGTCCCCCCCCACCCCCGCCCCACCCCGTCATAAATTTTTTGGCCTTCTTGAAGGGATCCAGCGTTTTTATCGGGCCCAGTGTAGGTTGCGTTTCCTGAGTTGGCGTCTAAACACCGTCCATCATAACAGATGACAGGGATTTTCCAGAGGGCGTTGAGAATCCCCAACAGGAAACTTGTGGAAACCTGACCTATGTCTCTCTGCTGATACCCAAAAAAAGCACCCAGTGTCTGTGGGATGACTTAAATGAAAAAGGTTGTTGTGGCTATATTTAGACAGAGACATACCTAGTTCCACCCAAAGCTATGCCTCCCACCACATCACCTCACCTTGCGCTACGTCATACTTGTATTTTCTCTCCTCCACCCACACTCCATCCATCATACACATACATACACACACACTCACACACATACAGTCTCCTAGGGAACTTTACCTTGTCACGTCATGCCGTCTTGTCTGTTTTGGAGTTCGGAAAAAAAAGCTGTTCTTGTCTGTCTCTGTTTTGTGTGTGTGTGTGAGTGTGGGTTTTTACTCAAAGTGCCTCTGAATCATAGCTGATCAGTCCAGACCCAACTGGGCGCTCCCAGCCAATAATCACTAACCCACCCAAGGAGACAGAGAGAGACACACAAAGATGGAGGAAGTGAGAGAGAGAGAGAGAAAGAGAGAGACAGAGAGAGAGAGAGGGAGAGAGTTAGAGAGAAATGTTTATTTAAACCCTTTAAAAGTCAAATCAGTCCATATCATCATTTATAAACTTCACTGAGTCTCTGAGAACAGTTAATGGGCACAAATGTTCCCCTCATACACATCACTCACCCTCAACAGAGTCAAAACACATGAGAGGGGGGGCAAGAGAGAGAAAGAGAGAGAGCATGAGAGAGAGAGAGAGAGAAAGACAGAGCGCATGAGAGAGAGAGAGAAAGAGAGAGAGCATGAGAGAGAGAGAAAGAGAGAGAGCATGAGAGCGAGAGAGAGCATGAGAGAAAAAGAGAGCAAATAGGAGAGAGAACAGGAACAAGAGAAAGCCATGGCAAGAGGAAAACAAACAGCCGGAGACAGAGATAGATGAACGGGGGAAAAAAAACGAAAAAGCAAATAGATGAAATAAAAGAGAGGGAATTTTTTTTTTTTTTGAGGGGGGGATGGAACACACAAATAGTCAGCTGAGTCTCCTCTTATCTCAGAGCACTGTAGCAGAGCACACACACACACACGCACTGTAGAAGAGCCTTGTCCAAAAACAACTCTCTCCCAATCACTCCGACCCCTCCCCCCCACACACACACGCACCACACACACACACACACACTCACACACGCACTAATACACATTACCACACCACTGCCACAACACTCACTGCTTCTCTGTACCCCTCACACCCACATACCCATATACACACCCACACCCACACATGGCTAGTCTAATCTCTGGGCAGAGGGCCCAAGCGGGTGAGGTGTGTGTGTGTGTGTGTGTGTATGTGTGCGGTGGTCTGCCGTCAGCTGATGCACATGTGGTAAGCAGGAGGAAGTGGGTGAGATAGTGGAGGCACTGCTCAGTACAGCGTCGCGCCGCCGTGCCCTGGGCCATTAGGTAAGGCTCGAGGAATCCACCGACTGCCATTACCTCAGTCAGGCCATGTTTAGAAACCACCCAAGCCCCCACCTCTCTCTCCCTTCCTCCCTCTCTCTCTTTTTCTCTCTCTTCCCTCCGTCTCCAATATGCCCAGCTACACCACCCCTTCTTGATATGCCTAATGGCACCTTTTTTAGTCAAAAGCCATCCAACTGAGGGAGGAGGAGAGGAAAGGAATAGAGAAGAGGGAGGGAGGGAGGGAGGGAGCGAGGGAAGGAAAGAAACAAGGGGAAGAAAAACACACAACACGTAGCAGCGCTGCGAGTCGAGGTGTGGCCTATTAATCCTAGGTGGGAAGAGAGAGAGAGAGAGAGAGAGAGAGAGAGAGGGAGTGAAAGAGTGCAGTACATAGAAGATAAGGGCCTCTGGATCCAGTGGAGTGTTGGGTAAACATGTTGATTCATCGTCTCTGCAGTGGTGGCGGCACCTCGCCTTGGCCTTGCTTGTGCGTTAATGAATTAAGCCAGGGCACGGGAGGAAGCGTGGCATAATCACAGTAAGCGGAATTGGCACAGACACACACACACGCATACATATATGCACGCTCGGGCATGGGCCAGACACTGTGCAACGTGGGCAGCTGATGACTGTGCAATGTGTGTGTGTGTGTGTGTGTGTGTGTTGGGCGCTCACTCCACTCAGACACCAGGAGTGGCATGGTGTGTAAGAACAGAGGCTTACACAACGCCATAAGGGAAAAACCATTTTTCAGGACTAGCCCGCCACACCTGCCCATGCATCACCCGACTAGTAAATATGACTTATTGCAAATACAAATACAAATCAATTGCTTATACTGACAAATACATTTCCACAATTAGCTCAGCATACTGCCATACTGTCTTTTCCTATCCTATTTTACACTGTATACTGTTTAGTATTTAGTTTAGTATAGTATACTATTATACACAACAGTATACTATACTAACCATGGTAAACTACAACATCCTCCAATGGGCTGTGTTTATACTGTACTGATGATATATGAATAATACAAATGATACCTAATAAAAGTGTTACGCTGAGTAATAGGTGAGCAGCAAATCACTTCTGATATAGAATTTTGTGGTGTGTGGGAGTCCTTTTATTGGTGGTTTGAAAACAGATCAATCAGGCACACACCTACCCAGTGACATAGTTTCGGTTGCTGGATTAAAATCAAAAGAAATGTCAGGGAGGAAAAATTGTTTTATTTTCCAACGCCATCGGAAACCATGGCCTCTGAGGTAAGGACACAGAATTGCTGGAGAACCTTTTCCCATCTGTCTCCAGGGAGAAAAACAAAGATAAGATGAAAAAAGGAAAAGACAGCAATGAAATAGCAACCAAAGATACACACACACACACACACACCACACACACACACTCATTAAACATATGCATTCAGCTATGTCTCATCTGTGCAGGAGGAGACAATGATCCCACAAATTGGCAGTATGTGTGTGTGTGTGTGTGTGTGTGTGTGTGTGTGTGTGTGTGCGTGTGTGTGTGTGTGTGTGTGTGTGTGTGTGTGTGTATGCACGCACATGCTAGTGGGGACCTGAAGGGAGAACTGACTCCCCTCTTGTCTCTGCTGTCTGTTCTCCACTCCGTGTCATCTTTTTATTGCCCCCGGCCTGCTGGGATGTTCCAGGGTGCTTTTAAACACTTACCTGTGCTGTGGTTATTGGCACGGCCACAGGAATGTTCGCTATGCATCAGGGAATGTCAACAATAAAAGTATTTAGAGGACACTAAAGACACACACATACACACACACATACACACAACACACACACACACACAAGGGGATGAAAGCACACGCCCACACTCACACAGACTCAAACAGAAGATATCATCATAGATGTAAGCCTATATGCATGGTGCAAATGTGTGCACACACGCACATATGCCAGGAAACACTGGCAACACCACAAATGCAAGAAAATGCACATGTGCAGGCGGGCACACACACACACGCACACACACTCTCTCTCATACACACACACACACCACACACACATCTAATCTTCAGGCTAAAAGAATTCAAAGACGGGAATAAACGAGACAAACAAACGAACAAAACAGCTCAACTCTAACAGAGTTTGGGAGGAAAGTAAAAAAAAAAAAAAAAAAAACACAAAAACTTGTTATCGTATGCCCTGTATCGCCACCATCACATCAGTGCATCTCTGGTGTGTCTAGTAGGGTTCTTTATGTGTGTGTGTGTGTGTGTGTGTGTTTTCTTTCTCTCTCTCTACAATTGTGTGTGTGTGTGTGTGTGTTTCTCTGTCTGCATTGTGTGTATGCATGTGTGTGTGTGGTTCCTAAAGGACCTGATCACCTCCCACAAGCTCATCCACACGACCAACTGCATCGGCCAGGGATCTGTCAGAGCGCTGTAACTCAGGGAGAAAGAGAGAGAGAGAGAGAGAGAGAGAGAGAATAAAGGGAAGAAAAGATAGAGGTAGAGAAGGAGAGGGAGAGGGAGAGAGCGGTTGAGAGATAGCTTCAAGCCCCTTGGCATGCAGGGAGAATCCTGCAGGCCTCTCTCTAATCTCTCTTTTTCCTGAAGAGAGTCCATTCTCTCTATTTTTCCCTCTAACTCTACCTCTTTCTCTCTCTTGCACACTTAACTCTCTCCTTCTCAAATATCCTTCCTCTATCCTTCTCTCTCCCTGTTGCCCTCTCTACCTGTTCTCTCTCCTCCTCTGTGTAGGTTCCTCATCGTATCTCGCCCTCCCATTTGCTTCTTGCCTTCCAGAGTCCTTTGGGCATGACTGACATCTCACCAACCCTACAGGAAAGCCAAATCAAAAACTGCTTTTATGTGTTTAATCATTAAAATGGCTTAATAATGCCATTTTACATTTACATTTACATACAGCACGTATTAAATAATACTAAACATAATTAAAAAACAACAATTTTAAACATTATTAGATTAGAACACACATTTTTGCCACCATTTTTTTCTTTCCATTGAAAAAAAACAACAAAACTGTTGTCCTTATTTGTGCTTGCTTGAGGTAAATCCTTTTGTTTTTCATCAATAACACTATTAAGAATTTATGCCAGGGGAAAGAGCTAATCAAGAGCTTTTATTTGATATATAAATCTAAAATCTGACCAAAATGTCACTTGCACCCACTCAGTTTTGTTTTTTATTGTAATTATGATAATAAGTTCAATAAGTAAACAGTTCAGGTCGGCTTTTATTACCTACTCTATCTCCTACCTGTGTGCCTGTTACCATTCTCTCTCTCTCTCTCTTTCTTTCTCTCTCTCTCTCTCTCTCTCTCTCTCTCTCTCTCAAATCAAATCAGATCAAATTGAATAATGTTTTATTGGCATGAATGAGTAAAGTCATTGTTGCCACAGCACTGGGGTCCTGTTCACCCTGCATGTTGGGACTTGTTGCCCCACAGTGACCAGTGACCAATACATTATCCCTTACATGGTGTCATTATGGACAAACAAATTCAAATATAAGGTCATATGATTAGTGTCAACTGATCTTTGCTGTTGGCACGCTATAGGTATAAAATTAGTTTTGCCTCTCGTCTGCTATAGTAAAATGTCTTTGAATGAATGTGCCTGTTAGATTGTGTTTTTGTGTGTATTTTGTTGAACAAAAACAGTTGACTGCCAAGACTTTTAAATTTGTAATGGCTGTTGTTATTTGTATGCACAGTATATGTTGTGCATTAAGAGTGGTTTGGCAGAAAAAAAGATGGCTGTGGTCCTATTTCTGTTATGATCAATGAGGAATCTATCTATCTTTCTCCCCCTCTTTCTCTCCTTGCCTCTTCTGAGTTGTTGACGACCTGTTTATTCCTGCTAACCCGCTAACGTGTGTGTGTGTGTGCATGCATGCATGCACGTGTTTGTGTGTGTGTGTGTGTGTGTGTGTGTGAGTGTGAGAGAGAGATAGAGACCTGAGCTTTGGTTTTCCTACGCTCAGTCCTACTCAGTCAGCAGCTCATTTTTAATTTGCTTCCTCCAGGGTGAGAAGAGAGGAGAGGAGCCCATCCAAACACGCACACACACACACACACACACATACACACACACACACACACACAAGAGAGAGTGTGAGAGTGAGAGACATGCCTAAAAAAACAAACATCTGGGAAATGGTTCGATATTGAATGCAAAACTATCTTTCCTTAGTTTTAAAACACATCAAACAAACTTTGATACCCTTGGCACAAATACAAAAACAAAAACAAAAAAACTGTTCATTCTCTCAGAAGAGGGGCCTTCAGCCACTTTAGCTGCAAATTATATTTCACAATGTCACAAGCTGACGGATTCCAGCATAATGTAACTTTATTTCATTTTATTTATTTTATTTTATGTAAGTCAGTGATATATGAGTAGTATAGACATAAAATCATTGATGTTGTTTTGTTCTGTTGATGGAGTGTCAGACTGTGAACATAGCTCTACTTTATATTCTGTGTTCCTATGGTTACTGGGATATAATGTTTGCCCACTACATGCACGCACACGCTAATGTACATATATCTATGTGTGCACACTTACTTAGGCTTTTTATTCCATGTGTCTCGTACTTTGTATGATCATTTGGGTTTTATTTGTCATGCCAATAAAGGATTATTGAATTTGAATTGAGAAAGCAATAATATGTATTATATTTACAGGCATGCATAAATATATGTACCTGTTTATGATTTTTCTTGTCCTATAAAACCCTTTTTAAATTTGACTTTGAACTTGAGAGAGAGAGAAAAAGAGAGAGATTCTGGAAAGGTGGAAAGGGCTTGGAAGAATAAGAAGAAAAATAAATGAGAAAATAGGACAGTGGGGATGAGAGAGAGAGAGAGGGAGAGAGAGAAAAAAAGAGAGGAGGGAGAGCGAAAGAGTGAGAGTGTGAGAGAAAGAGAAAGAGAGAGGAGAGAGATTTTTACAGGATCTTAACTGTTCTTTTCTCTGTTGTCTTCCTGCTTAGATATTGTTGCCAAATAAGCAGCCTATTTAGACAAATACAAACATACACACACACACACACACACACACACACACACACACTCACACACACTCACAACATACACGACGGTCAACACTGGAGCATGTTTTCATAATCATGCCATTATCTAAAATTCCTCTCAGAAGGAAGAACGGTATGTGAGTTTCTGTGTGTGTACTGTATGTGTGTGTGTATGTGTGTGCGTGTGAGAGAGAGAGAGCGTTAGACAGAGAGAGATGGTGTGTGTGTGTGTAAATGTCAGTGAGAGTGTGCATACAGTGTGTGTGTGTGCGTGTGTGTGTGTGTTTGTATGTGGAGACGCCCTGTTTGATACCCTCCCCACCTCTTGCCCCTGGCTGTGACACCCTGATGATGAGTGGCAGCTACTGCGCTCCGTCCTCTCTTCTTTTCTCCCTCATTCATCCCTCTCTTTAATCTGTTTTTCTTTTCACCCTCCCTCTGTCTTTCTCTGTGCTTTAACCAGACTGCTGCTTGTATCTGTCTCTAGCCATTAGTAGCATTAGTACACAGAGAGAATTGTTTTTTTGTTTTTTTTTAGATTGATTTGATCGTATTGATTCTTTTGTGTGTGTGTGTGTGTGTGTGTGTGTGTGTGTGTGTGTGTGTGTGTGTGTGTGTGTGTGTGTGTGTGTATGTGTGTGTTCAAAATCTCTTGTCTGCCCATCTTTTTGCAC
>PYXC01001443.1:260000-430000 GCA_015244755.2 Tenualosa ilisha | reverse complement strand
CACCGCTTCGTGACGAGACAGCTCTGAGCACTGACAACATTCGCTCCCTCCTTCTCTCCCTCTCCTCTTCCTCCTCTTTCTCTTTACCTGTCTTCTTCCATGCACACACCCTTCATTTCATTTTCTCTTTTTCTCTCCTTCACACAACACACACACACACCCACACACACACAGAGAGAGAGGTGGAGAGAGAAAGAGAGAGATAGAGACAGAGAGAGAGAGAAAGGTGGAGAGAGAAAGAGAGAGAGAGATAAACAATCCCACACATTCTATGTCAGGCACTTTCTTGTTTTAGGGTACTTCTTACTCTTCTTTAGTTCTCCCACAGAGACACTAGCTCTGACTCACCCTGCCTGTGAGTATGTGTGTGTCTGTGTGTGTGTGTGTGTGTGTGTGTGTGTGTGTGTGTGTGTGTGTGTGTGTGTGTGTTTGTCTCATTCAGCTGTCCGCCCAGAGAACATGTTATTTCACACAACAGCCATAGCTCATCCCCTTGGCAGACCGGAGCCTGAACTGAATGGGGTTGCAGGCAATTGGCCCAGCCCTCAGCCCTGTGTGTGTGTGTGTGTGCGTTGGCATGTTTTGGAAACGGTTTCGCTGGGCTACAGGGAGATCCTGCAGACACAGCAACAACAGGGGACACAGCAATCGCAAGAGTGTGTGTGTGTGTGTGTGTGTTGTATTTACGTGCATGGGCAAACACATACTTATACTCACCCATGTATACAGGCACAGGCACATGGGAAGAGAGAGAGAGAGAGAGAGAGATTGAGAAGAGAACTCCTACCTGGAGGGTTTGGGCAAGCAAGCAGGCAGTCAGTTTGGCAGGGAGAAGAGCTGCTGATGTAAGAGGAGAGTGAACCAGGCATAACAGGCATAACAGGCACTCAGTGCCACCGAACTGAACAGCCAACCAACAAGCCACATCCACATTCACATCCACATTCACATCCATATACAACAGCAGAGCTTGGCACACAACACTACAGCAATTGTCTGGGCATCAAGGGATGTGTGTGTGTGTGCGCACATGCTCATGCATGCAAACATGTGCATGTTTATGTGTGTGAGAATGTCAGATGGACACAAAGAGAGAGAGAGAGAGAGAGAGCGAGAGAGAGAGAGAGAGAGAGAGATTTTGAGTCAGATGAGTGTTTTTTGTGTGACAGAGATGAAGAGCAAGAGAAAGGAAAAGGGAGAGTCTCTCTGTGTTATTTTCGCTATTAGTGTAAGCTGGGAATGAATGAGTGGTGTTGCCTTTATGACTGAACTGCTTCTTTTTGTCTCAGCATGAAAAAAAGTGGCAACAAGTGGACGCATTCAGGACACTTTGCTATTTGGTGTTTTTATGGCATCCCTGTGGTCGCGAGGGAAGACCGCAAAACTTCATAGCTGCAGCAAAAACCCTCCCAAGACAACCACATAGTGCAAATACCACATTTCCACCATAAAACATGGACTGCAACTGCATAGACTATGTTTCTGTTGTCCCTTTGATTCCCTGGGTGTGTTATTTTGTGTTCATATAAAGACTTGTTTATGTTGGTGTAAAGTCTTTTTGGTTCTAGACGTCGCGTGGCACTTTTCATGCACTTCACATGCAATGAGGAGACGGCTAAAAATGTTAAGTTACAAAATATGTAAGAAAGCATATTTTATTTGACTTGAACTGTACAGATGACATTTATTTATTGGACTAACTGATGCTAAAAATGACATTTATTAAATAGAAAACAAATGTAAATATTTAAAGATGGAAAAAATGAGTGTTTTGAATGTTTACTGTACAAAGTAGAAAACAAAGTGAACAAAACAAAACAAACAAAACCAAACAAAACAATAACATGATTGAGCTACAAAAATGGAATCCATTATGTCATACCCTGATACAGTGAGTAGGCCATTTCAAAATCATCAACACATATTTTACACAATAATGTGATGGCCTTGCCATCTTATTATAATAGCTAATATCTTGGCTTCTTTGGTTCCATTACGTATAACACATTTGTTTTCACAAAATTCAATTTTTACTACTATAAAAATAACTTTTTTTTCTCAATGGCAGTTTTTTTTTTCGCAACTTTTCAGTGCAAACATCGTAACAATCATTCGCTTTGGACAGCAAGCGAAAGATCACATTTCAAGTATTGATAAAGAGTTATAGACTAGCTGAAGACGAGAGAAAGTTCAGTCTTGATATGAACATGGGTAACTATACTTTGCATAGCTCATGCGGCACTTGGTATGACAAGGGCAAGGACCAAGGGTAGGTGCTCCGTTTCTGGACCCTTTTGAAGGCATTTCAAATATGCAAGTGCTTTGAAATTGTGCATTAAGGAGTTCATTTACTTATTTATTTATTTCTCATTTTTTGATTCACTTCTGTACAGTTTTTTTTTTATTTTAATTTTCTTTTCATGAGTATTTGCAAGTGCTGATTTTCGCACTGTAGCCAGCTAGACGATGTGGAGGCTCCTGTGCAATCCAGGAAGGTGAGGAGGAGGCTTTTGCTCAGCCCAAACGGGGATGGATAGATTGGTGAATGGATGGACGTTGGACGCTGATGGATGGACGTGAAGGGCCCCACTGAGATTGAATGGAACAGTGGTTGCTGTGTGCGGCACCAGCGTTCTGATCCTGGAGCGTGCAGTCATCAAACCATGCCTTTTGAATGGTAGTGTGCCAAAATTTCAAACCAGACCTGAAACAGGAAGGCCTCAACAGAGGGTGTGAGAGAGATAGAAAGGGAGAGACAGACAGACAGAGAGAGAAAGAGACAGAGAACAGAGAGAGAGAGAGAGAGAGAGAGAGAGAGACAGAGAGAGAAGCATGCAGAATCGCACTGGGGTAGTGGGCCCCTGGTCAGTGGAATGCTGTTCTGTGGCAGCCAGTCTATTTGTTTTGTTCTTTTTTTCGAATGTTTGTTTTTTTAGTCGTTGTTGTTGTTGAGATGCTTGTTGAAGTGCTGATGTTCTGAAATGTGTTGAGGATGCTGAGGAGTGGGCACGGGTGATGCCAGCCTCCCCATGGGGGCAGTTGTTGCTTAAGTACTTACAAAGGACAGTACCAGCGTGTCCCTCTGGCAAAGCGTCAGTCTTCGTCACTCCCCCTCCCTCCACGCTTCTGTCTGTATCCCTCTCTCCGTCTCTCCATCAGGATGAAGGGAAGGGAGTGGGCAAAATGGGAAGAGAGGACGAGTGGGATCATTCCATTTTTTTGTCTAGAAATGGCAAACTAGAAGAGCACAACCATTTTGAAGAGAACCAATTCCCTTCTCATCCCAAGCCTGTGAGTTCAAGTTCATTTGGGATTGACCTGCAAAACTGGCAGAATCCTTTTTTTTTTTTTTTTTTTTCACTTTTTTTTTTAACATCAGCCTTTGCTCCATGCACACACGCTTGTGTGTGTTTGTACGTGTTTATTTGCGAGCATACACACGCAATACCATGTACCTACTTATATATGATACAAAGTTCCATAAATATTGTGTTTCCTGTCAACATCACTATAGTTTGTTTGTAACATTGTCCCCATGTATGGAGTGTTTGAGCATAATAATGTTAAGTTAGTCCAAAAGTCTTCAGGCGCAGCCGCACTCTTCCACTATCATGTTGGGCACGTCACGCTTGACAATGTTGTACTCGTCATCAAAGTAGAGCATGGACATAGTGCTGAGTTTGGTGGGGATGCAGCAGGAGTTGACCGAGCCCGGACTCATGCCGCGCATGCGGTACTGGTTGACCACCGCCGTGTGGAACGACGACGCTGACCCCGGCACGCCAGCCATGTACGCCGGGCAGCTGCCCTCGCAGTAGTTCCCGTAGTAACCGGCGGGCGCGATGATCCAGTCGTTCCAGCCGATGAGCCGGAAGTCGATGTAGAACTGCTGGCGGCAGCAGAGGCCGCCACTGCTGCCGTCACACTCCAGGCCGCGCTTGCGGATCCGGTGCTTTCCGTCGGCCTGCCGCGCGCGCACCACCAGGAACGGCCGGTGCGACGGGTCGGTTGGGTCCACCAGCACTGGGGCCACACCGACCGCCTCACAGTTCTCGCACCGCACGTCCAGATCCTGCCGGCGACCATTGCCCTTGCCCAGCGCCGCCCGCACCGCTTCCGACAGTGGGAAGGTGTGCCAGCCGCTACGCTTCAGCTCCACGCGCTTCTCCACGTACGCCCAGCGGGGGGCACCACCCACGCCCGCGCCTCCCCCACCTCCCCCAGCCGGCTCCTGGTAGCGGATCCTCACCGTCACCTTGCGCCGCAGGCCCTTCTCTGGGCCACCGGGGAGCAGCTTGAAGTAGAGCCAAAGGTTGGCCTGCTGAACATACAGGTTCTGGTTGCCCTCGTTGGACACCAGGAAGAAGAGCTTGGACTTTGAGACCGTGAGTTCATCTGGGAGACAGGAGAGAGAGAGAGAGAGAGAGAGAGAGAGAGGAGATGGAGGACAAAAAAAGGCAAAAGAAGAAAAATGGAAGCGTTAATCAAAAGAATTATGCCGCTCTCAATGTTGCCGATGCATTCACACACACACACACACACACACACACACACACACTGTCACATCAATTCACACTCATGCACTCACAATTATATCACTTACCAATAAAGGAAGAGAATGAGAATACACTTAACATTCAAGCCTGGGGTTTGTTTATTCCTCTAATTCCACTGCGAAACTGCTGCTGTAAAGGTTAACATCGCTCTGGAAGCAAGCACTCCCTCTCTTTCTCCCTTTCCGCCTCCTCCCCTTCCCTCTCTCTATCTATCTTTCTTTCTGTCCTCTTCCTGCTCTCTATCTCTCTCTCTCTCTCTCCGTTCACCCCTCTCTCTCTCTCTGGCTGGCCTTTTCCTACTCTCTCCCTGCCCTGCCCCCCCCCATCCCCCCCCACACTCTATATATCTTTCTGTGTGTCTCAGTCCCTCCCCTTCTCTCTCTCTCTCTCTCTCTGTTTCTCCCTCATGGTACTTAAGGCAATCTGTCACCTGCAGTGCAGGGTGTTGGTAGCCCTGGTGTGCTGGCAGGGGGACAGCAAACAGTCTGGGCCCCGGCCCAACTGGTGGCAGTGCAGCGAGGCCAAGATGCAGAGGCCGGGCGAGCTGGCTAGTGAGCGAGCGAGCGAGCGAGCGAGCGAGCGCAGTGGGGTGGTCGGCGGTGCTGGGGGGGGGGGGGGGGGGGTGAGAGGGTGGTTAGGTTGTTGGTGGGACGTAGTTTCTCGCCTCCACCCCCCCCCTCCCTCCACCACCAGGGGGTTCACTGAGTTCACAGCAAGCGTTCAGAAACCCCGGGGCCGGAGGAACAGCCGGAGAGTGACAGCACAAAGGCCTGCTGCGGCGCATTAAGACGGCGCCGTGGCAGCGCCCACCATTGAGCGCGTGGCCTCGCCACGAGGGCCGCGAGGAGGCACAAAAAAAATCAATTTACATCACACTGGCTACTGTGCCCCACCCCCCCTTCCACACCGTACCACCACCCACCCACCCCACCAAAATCCAAACTCCCCAGCATCTCTTTCTGAAAAAAGCCCTGAGTCTCTCTCTCTCTCTTTCTTTCTTTTTCCCTTCTTTCCCCCTCTTCCTGACGTGGACTTATTTCATTCCCTCCAGTGCACAGATAATGACCAGAATGATCTTAAATGCTGGGTTTTACAATTTAATCATATTCTCTCCCTCCCTCCTTCTCTCTTTCTCTCTCCTCTTTTTCTCTCTGAGTCTCTTCTTTGTGTGTGTGTGTGTGTGTGTATGTGTGTGTGTGTGTGTGAGTGTGTGTATATGTGAGGACAGTTTGCATAGCTTGCTTCTGGCACAAGATGAAATGCTTAAATTACCTTGTTTGCAAACTGATTAGTCGGGTCAATGTCAACAGCTTGCCTCTCAAATGATGGTCCTCTCGAGCGGGACCCGCCCTACCCCCACCCCTACACACACACACACACTCACACACACCACCT
The DNA here is from genome assembly GCA_015244755.2 of Tenualosa ilisha. NCBI lineage: Eukaryota > Metazoa > Chordata > Actinopteri > Clupeiformes > Clupeidae > Tenualosa > Tenualosa ilisha. The sequence goes on along the minus strand of PYXC01001443.1, from coordinate 424,049 downwards.
CCCCCATTAAAGAGTGGCTTAAACTCACTTGAACTTGCCCAGACTCGCTCAAAGCTCTGGCCCAACGCAAATCCCCTCAAGCCTGTGGCTATACGCACTACGGAGAGCTTCGACAGTGACGGATACCAAAACAAAAAAGAAAGAAAGAAAGATAGATAGATAGAAAAAAGGGCTGAAGGGGTGGGGAGGGCGTGGTAGTGAGGGTGGGCAGTGAGGTTTCAAGTGTCAGAAAATATGTATTGAGATAGTGTCAAAGTGTACAGAGGGGTACAGAGGGGTAAATATGTATTGAGATAGTGTAAAAGTATACAGGGTGGTAAATATGTTTTGGGATAGTGTAAAAATATACAGGGTGGTAAATATGCTTTGAGATAGTATGAAAGTGTACAAAAAACAGGTATAAAAAAGAGAAGAGAACAAGAAAAAAAAACAAAGAAAGCAATCGATTTTTTCAAACACGTCACAGTGGTTCGGGGTGGGGGTGGGAAATTGCAATGCAGTTGCGCCCCACAGCTACAGAATTTGGCCAGGCAGGTATGCTCGCCTTCGCGCTCATGCTCACGCTTACCTACCTGTCCTGACAAAGCCTGTCAAACACGAGTGTGCAAATTCATTAGTGGCTGTTTTTCTTTTCGCCGCCAGTCAGTATATCTCCAGGCTCTCTGCACTCCGGTGGGTCTCCCCGCTCCACTTACGGCAGCATGGCTTACGGCACCAGCCACGGCAGCAATGGACACTGTTTACAGTGATGAATTCTTCTGGCCTTTAGGTAAGTGGGTGGGTGTGGGATGTGTTGGAGGGGGGTGGATACAAGAGTATTAACAGGAGGAGGGTGTGTATTGTATTGTCTGGCCAGTGGTCATGTGACCCCAATGCCAGGGCTACGATTGGGCACACCCACCCGCAGCTGAGGGTGAGCCCCAGTTAGTACAGTGTCGTCTGTCTGTCTGCCCCTGTTTAGAGGGGGATGGGAGTGATGGGTGTGTGTGTGTGTGTGTGTGTGTGTTGGGGGGGGGGGTAGGGTGGAGACGATGTCTGTGTTACCCAGTGTCACTCGATCCCACCAATCCGAAATAAACCTTAACCAATCCCCTGACCCCCACCCATCCCCACCATCCATCCCCATCCATCCCCATCCATCCCTCCTCCCTTAAATCCCTTCGGCCCCCTCTCTCCTGTTTGACCTTACAGTGCCGCCCGTTCACCAAGGTTGAAAACACCAGCAGAGGTAATTGAAGTATGACGGGACAACAGCAAGCCGAGCAGGGAAAAATTAATGTGTGTGTGTATGTGTGTATGTGTGTGTGTGTGTGTGTGTGTATGTGGTGGGGTGGTCAGAAGCAAAGTCACTCAGCTACACTCTACTCAGGGGTTGACAGGAAAGCTGTAACAGCATGTTCCCACCTGAGTCACACCTCTGCCAAACCAGCCACAAATTTTCCTCCCTCTGTGAATGGTGTGTGTATGTTGTGGGCATGTGCATGAATGTGTGTGTGCACACCCGTGTGTGTGTGTGTGTGCGCTAGTGTGAACGTGTGAATGTGAATGTGCATTTTGTGTGTTGTGTGAATGCATGTGTGTGTGTGTTGTGAGTATGTGTGTAAATGTGTGTGTGTGAATGTGTGTGTGAGCATGTCAGTGTGTTGCAAGCCTGTGTGTGTGTGCGTGTGTGTGTGTGTGTGTGTGTGTGAGTAAAGGAGAATACTGAAGCATTTTTATCCCTCTGGGAACTTTCTCCACGAGGAATGCTAAGAACTACACGCCTTGCTGGACTTCTGACCAACCCAACCGATTGATGATCGTGGCCAACAGGCTTGGACAAAAACGCAAATCCTAATTCCGAAAATCGCACACACACACACACACACACGCGCACACACACACACACAGAGAGACACTCCTCTCTCTCTCTCACACACACACACACACACACTCTTTCTCTCTCTCTCTTTCTCACACACACACACACACATACACACACACACACACACACACACAACACACACACACACAGACTCTCTCTCTCTCTCTCTCTCACACACACACTACAACTGATTCTCCTTTTTTGTTTGCTTTCGTCTTGTTTTGTTTGGTTTCTCCTCCAGCTGGGCAGAGAGAGAGGCTTAACAAAGTCTCCCATCATTCTCCCACTGCTGTCAAAACATCTACAATATCGTTGCTCGTTCGTTCGCTCGCTCGTTCGCTCGCTGGCTACTGTGGCAGGATCGGATGACGAGGGAGGGGAGAGAAGAAGAAAAGCAGGTGGACGTGTTTGGTGTTTGGGATTGATGGCGGACCGAGCTTGGCGTGAGTGACTGATAGCTTCGGTAATAAAAGAGCAGGTCCTGTTGCAAACCCCCCTGACCCCCTTTTCAGGTCCCTGCCACAGTGAATAATATCAAATAATGACGTCTTAATTCCCACACACACAGAGACTCACACACACACTCCTCCCCACCTCCCTTTGCACTTGGCTGGCTGGTCTGAGGTGGGTTCAGCGAGTCCAGTTGACTACACAAGCCGACAAATGAGAAGCTCAGCACGCTTTCTTCTTCTTCCTCCTCCTCCTCCTCCACTCACCACCGCCTCCCCCCTTCACCCCCCTTTCCTTCACAACCCCCCTCTCCCACCCCCCTGTGCTCCCCACCCCTCTCTGATCTGCTCCGCTCTCATGGCTACGGGACACCGAATCCTCCTGAAACGGCCCGCGGACGGGTGTCAGTGGAGACATGGAGTTGGCACACGTCCTCAGCTGACCCTCCCCACACTAACACACACACACCCCTCACCTTGGCACCGGTCCTTCACTGCCCCTGTCCCTCTGCCCTCCTCTCCACCCAACCTCACCCCACCCGGCTGGCATTGCGCTCACAGAGCACAGTGACAGATAAGAGTGGCCCCGCTGGCTGGTACCCGCACGTTAAAGCCATTAGCAGCAGGGCCGAGGGTGTGCACAGCGACACAGTGTGTGTGGGGGGGGAGTGTTTGTTGTTGCGACCAGTTCATGGGTCGAGAGCGAAGAGGAAGAGAAAGCTCCTCTGGTCACTTATCACACTTATGGATGACCACCACCACCACCACCACCACAGCCCTGAGTTTTCAGCTGACAACACACACATCCACACACATTCACTTGCCCTTTAGTGCCCAACCTTGACACTCCCCCTACACCCAAAATGCCTGAAATTTTGGCTCCCTGCTTCCTGACACGATGATGACATTTCTCCAAACAAGGCACCCCACGACCCCTTAGAAATGAGCCTGTCCTGCTGGACCAAAGCGCCTGTTAAAGAACCCCGGCGGGGGCCCGTCCCCGCTGCGCCATGCCCCTGGCTCAGTGCCTCCACTCTGGGGAGAGTGTGCCAGCTGGCCCCCTGGAGACATCCAGAGCCCAGGGAAGGGAAGGGAATGGAAGGGAAGGGAGCTGAGCCAGTTCCACTGGACAATGGTCCAGCTCAGCGGTTCAAAGGTGTCGTCAATAACGGATGAGAGGGGAGGTGGGCTGGGACAAAAAAAAAAAAAAAAAACAACATATATGTATGCCTTGTCTGGCGCTGTCGTGGGATATTTCAAAAGCATTCTTTATTAAACTATGTGAGTGTAGCATGCTATGCCCTCTCTCTCTTTCTCTCTCTTACACACACACACTCTAACACACCCCTCCCTCCCTCATTCTCTCTTCCAAACCCCTGTCACCCACCACGACTCAAATGTCTCATGCATTATTCCAAGCCATTGCTTTTGTTTGTCTTTTGTTTTTGTTTTGTTTTGAGTCCAATGTTGACATATTGGGTTTAGCAAGTACGCAGCGTGCTCTCCTAATAATTGCCTGGCTTTTGTTCGCCTTGTCGTGAGTGTGCTTAGGCCATTCTTTTTGTTAAAAAAAAAGGGGGGGGGGTAAGTAAAACGTTCAGGCTAATTGTTTTGCTGTGAGGCTGATAAATTTGGAGTGTAGACTGAGGAGGAAAAGGGACCCATTTAAAATGCATAACAATTTGTTTGTTTTCTAATGCCTCTCTCATTACACAAATATAATGCATAGGAGCTGCAGCCGTAAGGTAATCTGGCAGTTATCAGACACAGCAGAGTAATTATTTGTGTAGTGTGGACACATGCTTGTGTGTGTGAGAGAGACATAGACAGCGAGAGAGAATGTGTGAATGTGTATGTGTTCGAGTGCTTAATATTTCTCTCTCTTTCTGTGTGTGTATGTGTGTGTGTGGAGGGGGGTCTAGGGAGGGTGTAATGTTTTCTTTAGAAAAGCCTACTTAGAATAAGCTACATGCATCTAATTCCTGGAAGTGGAGAGAACGGCCAATTGAGGGTTTCACATCTCCGCATGAAACAATGTCGTCTCAATTCATACCCTCAAGAGTTTGGGCACAGGTGTGTTTGTTGTCCCATATTCATCCAGTATGGCTGATATCAATTCTATACAACGACCTCTTATTCTTTTCAATCAATCAATTACGCACAGAGCGGACAGTCGACGGACCAGTTGACTGCCTTATCCGCTAAAATTAGGCTACACTCTGCTTGCGTTTTTGGGTGCAGTTTTTGGGTCGTTGACTTAGCGGCCACGTATAACGTCACCTTCAAAAGATCGATCACAGTGGCAGAACATGTTTCAAAACTTGATGCTCATGACAGATTGGCGATTCGGCTCTCAAAGTGAATACCAACGACAGGGTAGTCAAAGCTGCGCTATAGGCAACATGCTCTTTCTATTGGCAGTCTAACGTCAACGGCACGAGCATACAGGATGATAAATGAATTTAACACACATTTGGAGACCACCAGTGTATTCATGATGGATCTCACAGTGGAGACATAATGTGATACACACCTGATTCGGCGAAACTGATTATTTCCGATGTCTCCTCTTGGACTTCGTTCATGTAGTTTGCGTGTCCATCGAGGTTAGGGATCTCCACCCTACCGTCCTCTCGTACTTTGCCGGCGTGAAGTTTTCTCAGTGCCATGACCATTGCCGCCTTAGGGATGGAGTGAGTGATGTTGGGTCTCTCCCTCATCTGCAGCCGGTTCAAAATGTGTCGTTTAACAGCCTCCAAAAAGTCTGTGTCGAGTCTGTCCGCTTGCATGGACTGACTGAGCCCACACGACGCGCACGACTCGTGGGACACTGTCTGTGTTTCCGCACCCGGCGTAAGGGTGCAACGAACATATAATAAGCAAACCGCAACATATGCCAATATTAAGACGTGCTTTTTCATGTTTGCCGGTTGTTCGGTATTCAGTTTCCAAGCAGAATTAAATAGATCAGTAAGCTAAGCTACAAGTCGCCCCGAAGTAAGAAATCCTCGAATGCGTTTAAAAAACTTTGAGATTTGTCATCCCAGTCAGGGACGACAAACACAAATACAAAAACAAAGCAGAGGGTTATTCAGTCGACTTTTCAACGACAGATTGTCTATCACAGATGAGATCCAGTCCACGTATCCAAGTTCGATTAAGTATTTTCTCTGGAACAGCAACGCCAGACTGAAACTGATCACAACTTCCTGAAATTGGTCTCACTTAAACTCACGTCTTTGGTTATTATAAGTAACTGAGCGCCAAATATCTGTATGCACACCGTAACACGCACCTTTGGTTTGCACTCTCCCTTTGACGACTCCTTTTGCAGTCCTCAAATGTAGACTATCGTTACAATCCACGTAGATTTAACGAGCGCAGCTTCTTGAAGGAGTGCCTGACTCATCAATGCTTGGCATGTCATACTATGGCTTGAAAAACACATTAAAACAATGAACAGAGGTCTGCTCGCAGTTAGACACGCGGTTGTGACAGATGCCAAGCCACCGCTACGTCTGACAAAGATCGACAATCCTTTTTATCGGCAAGCTGAAAAGTCAGATCCCATTTTGAGACAAAACACTCTTGTAACCTACTGTGATCAAATCCTTCTTTTCGAAGCGTTAGAATCCACTTCCTTGCTTGAAATCGAGCGAATGCGATTGCGCTTTCTTCTCCCGAATACAGCTTTGTTCCGTCAGTGTGCAGGACGGTCCGATCTGCAGCAAGGTACCATGCAATGTGCCTGCGCTCCCTAGGAAGTGATGTTGTCCTTGGCTATTTCTCCCGTGCAATCACGACACTGAGCCACTTCTCACTAGAACTTTTTTTATACAGGAGTACCACGTGGCTATGGGATTTGCTGGCGGCCAGGGGTGATGAAATAGGACTTGCCCATAATCAACAGCACACGTAGGTTGCACCCCCCTCACATAGAGCATTTTGATGTTTAAGTATATGGGGGGGGGGGCTCGGATGTCACCTACAATTACAGCAAATAAAATAAATAAATTCTCCTGTCTCGACTCTGCACTGAGAAGACTTTCCAGAGTCGACGTCTTTTAAACATTGGACAGCAATCAGTCTATTGCCTATGGTAATTCAGACAGTTGTGCATCTTATTGATCCCGTCATGAACGGAACCTGAGATCGCATCTAAAACCACGCTCACATTGGAAATGTATGCTGTGTAAAACAATAGGCTCACAGAAGCCAGCTACACGATGCTAGACCCTGCTATAAACGCCGTCCATGAATCTTGAAATGAGATCTAATGGGCTACGTTAGTAACTCTATCTTAGTTAATATCCTACACGCGTCAGTCAGACAAACGGTTCACCAATGTGATCTTTCCAAAGAGCAATGTAACAGAGGGAAAGTTTTTTTTGTATTGGTAAAAAAAAAATGAAAGAATCCCTTCACAAAAAGACATTTAGACATAACTTTTAAAATCTAATTTTCGCACAATTGGGACCCTTTGCGCGCAAATAAATAGGGGTGAGCCTATAGACCATAACCAGAGACCCCCCCCCCCCCACAGGCACGCATATGCTGTTTTTCTGACAACAAGTAAATATCACACCAATGTATCATGCAAATGGAATAATTTGCATGACACATTTATGTTCTGATTTCACTGTCTGCGCATTTGTTCTGGTCCTTCGATACTGGGCAATGGTGAACAGCGTTTGAGAGCGCATTGTGATTAAACAGCGCCATCCCCTGTCTATATTCCTTCACTACAAATTATCGTCTAGTGGCATTTATCCACCAAACTTGCAGTATTCTTAGATGACAAAGTGTGTAGGTCCTAGTCATCTTTTACACAAAGAATATACAAATAGCAACAATATGTGAGAATATATTACATTTATCACTGCGCTTGGACCAAGCAAGTCTGTCAGTTTGTAAAAGTAAATCTGAAATCCGTTCGTGGAAAGTAGTCTGACCGGATGGCGGCGTGAAAGCAAAGCTAATAATACCGTGGGTGTGTTGTTTAACAGACCTCACGGGAGATACCTTGATCTGGGTTAGTGGGCCAAGTGAGCTGGCGCACTAAAGATCATGTCTGGATTACTGTACTTGTACTTACTTTTCTAGTCACTTACGTTGCCAGACATGTCACTTGCGTTGCTAGACAGTGACCTCGGGTCAGTGAGAGCATTTGAGAGACGCAAGAGTCCCCCTCCTTGTTTTCCCCGTTGGACACTTAAACTTTCTACTAATTGTTGTCTCAATCTGGCAGTCCGTAATTTAAAGGAGTGGGAATTAAAGAACAAACCTGACCTCGACAGCATAACATCAAGTATACTTGTGTGTGTGTGTGTGTGTGTGTGTGTGTGTGTGTGTGCGCGCGCGCTTGCGCACGTTTTGCCAGACCCACTGCATCATGTATGATGGTGGCGGATTTTATGATTTAAATGTTTAAACAGCCTACTGATAGACTACCTACAATAGTACTGTGAACCTAATGCATGCTAATCTCTCCCTGTCAGTTGCCTTTATGCTGCTAACCACTTTGGCACTGTTATTATTTGAGATCATATAGGCACCACAGTGCCAGCAGCCCGAGTCTATAAACTGATCATGAGTCATGTCCACGATGCCATCATCTCTCCATTGAATTATTAAGACAGTGCGCATGGCCTGTCTTTATGCTAGTTATGTGGTTAGCTGCCTCCCTCTTGTGGTGAATGTGTTAAATGTGTCAAATAAAAGGGGCAATCTCCTCTCCCTTTCCAGACAAGTTGCAATTGTTGCCCAAATGTAAAGTTATAAGACCAGGTGAACTCCCGTGAAGTTCCATTAGAAGCACTATTTTCATTCTATTTAATTGGTGGAATTCACATTATTCCGATAAATCACTGGGAACCAGGAAATTGGAAACAAATTAGATGGGCACAATCTTCATCACTTCGTCACTGACACTGCAGCAAAATAATTCTGTAAAGAAAATCATTGTATGGACACCATTGTCCCAACTGTTGTGAAGTGTATGTTGCTATGTTGCATGAAATTCAAACAGAACATATTGTTTGTAATTAAATAAATAAATAAATAGTTTCCGGACCTGTTATTTACCCACTTTTTAGATGATTTGATAAATATCATATTTATTTATTGTTCTTATCCATATTTTACATAATCCCATCCCAACTTTTTGGAACTGGGGAAATAAAATCTAGACCAAATCTAACTATGAGGGAGAGTTCAGGCCTTACTAAAGCATGACCTGGTTTCATATTTCTCTTTGTGGCAGAATATATCACCAGATGTAAAATGAAGAAGGTCCCAAAATATTTTTCTTGTAAAAGCATTCATTTCATGCTCGAAGATTGCAAGAAACAGATTGCAGAGAGCACAAATACCCATCATTACTCAAGTAATCCAAATCAGTCATCCCATTTACATTTATGCATTTAGCAGATGCTTTTATCCAAAGCGACTTACATTTTGTCAGCTATTAATTGTTCAAGGCCAGTCTCCAGTAGAGCAACTTAGGGTTAAGTGCCTCGCTCAAGGGCATAGCGGTGGAGGCTGGGATTCAAACCCACAACTTCTCAGGGATGCTAACCATGTTCCTCAACTGCTACACTACCACCGCCACACAACCCCTCATCCCATCAGTCTCAGCAAAAGGATCATTCTGTAAGTGAAGTGAGATGACATAATTACTCATGGGAATAAGAAAGTATGACACCATTACAAACAATAAGTAAAGTGGTATGTTTCCCTAGTATGAGAAAGTCAAAGAAGCTTTATAATGCTTTATGAAACTTGAACTTGTAAACGCTTATAAGATAGCATCATATATATCTAACGACGACAGTCATGAGTAGGCCTACATATATGCAGTCATTAAATAATAATGTCAATAATTATTAGGTTTCATTAATGCATTTATAGACCTCTGTGAATGGTTGGAAGTCCAAAGTGCAGTGCTTTCAATGTGCATAAGAAAAATACAAGCAAAGTGCTGTAAATAATAGAAGATAAAAGCACAAAAGAATAAAAAATAAGATAAAATAAGCACAACATGATACAGTATAGGAGGGGAAGTAAATGTATAAAAAGATAAAATGAAAATAAAGGTGAAGTGAATAAAAGCAAAAGTATAAATATAAGAGTGAAAGTGTATAGAATATAAAATGATAGATTAGAAAACACATGATTGGAGATTAATCCTTGGCAGTAAGCATTTGGGAACAGTTTGGTCGTAAAGAGATATTCTGGAGTACTTCCAACCCTGTTGATTAAGCTTGCTGAGTGCTGTCGGGAGGAAGAAGAATGAGAGAATTTGGAACAAATTCCAAACAGGCAGATTGCACTACGTGAATGGTACCGTAGTTAATGTAAAGGAAAGTGAGCTTATGTTGCCATTCGGTTAGCTTAAGCTGGTTTGCCATTGGGTCTACAGTATGTTGTGTCACATTATGTCATTCTTCTGCCTGCTACTCTCAGCACTGTGGAAGTGAGTGGCAAAAACAGGGTTGGAAGTCTTCCAAACTATTGCTTTAGGCTGAGATTTGACTGCCAATAGGAGCATTTTTGATGTCTGGAGGGAGTTGGTTCTAAAGTTGAACTACATAGCAGCTAAAACCATTTTGTTCTGACATCAGGTTTTAAAAACAATTTTTTTTCTGCTATGATCTGAGAGACCTAATTGGTCTGTATGGCTGAAACATGTCAGATCGACAATTATGTTCTGTCCCACGTACTGATTTTAATACAAGCAGTATTGCTTTAAAATAAATTCTATAACTCTTTGCCTATGCAGTGATCTTAAAACTGAGTAATGTGGTCAGTTCTGTTGTTCCTTTAAAAACCCTAGCAGCTGTATTTTGGAAAAGTTTGACAGCCATTGCAGTTGTCAACCCTACTGGAAATCTAAATCTTTGCCATAAGTTTGGCAATGTTTTTAGGTTATAAAATGCTGGCAGAATGATTGCTTTCATGTGACTGTTGAAGCTTAGATCACTGTCACTGAAGATAGTATCTTGGGCTTCAATCCCCTTTGTTTTAAGAACAGTGGTGATATTGGATCTTTCCTCCCTTTCTTCAAAACTTAAAAATGACTTATTTATGATTTAAGAGGGGCGTAGTCGTTAGGTGACAGAGCTGAGGAAATGAGGTATGTGGGTGCCTTCAGAAAAAGATAAGGGATTGAGTTGTTCTTGATTATTTGTGAGAACATATAAAGGTTGAATAGCAATGGCCAAGGACAAGGTCACTGGTGTCAAGGTCACTGGCGTACAGTCGTAGCTTGAAGATGACAAAGCAACTGCTTGTGCCTAACATTCTAATTCAAAATTTCCCGCCTAGTGGGAATATATTTTTCCTAAATACCAAATTTATTTCAATGTCCTGTTCATCAGTTTATTAGTGTGAAGTGGGTGAAGCCAGTACGTACAAATTTAGGAAGAACAAGACGGAAGGAGCAGTTCAGTACGCTGCGCGGCCTCAGGTAAACCACCTAGCTTACCTGATTAGCACTAGCTAGCAACATTGATACAGTGGCAGCAGCTAACGTCAGTGTTAATGTTACCTACATTTGTTATTTTCATCTATGTAGTGTAGCATTTTGTTCGTTGTGCTTAGAAACTATTTCTTTGATGTTCATTTTGAACATCAGTGTTGTTTAAATGCAGTTAAACTAGCTAAAATGGAACCACTTTTACTGAAACATTACACACAGGAGACACTGTGTAAAATAATTTTTAGTAAGACCAAGCCTTTCCAGTTACAGGCAGTTTTACTCCAGTTAAGTTTTGATCAACTGTGAGGGACTGCTATGACCATCAAGGTCGTTGAGACCAAGATGATTTTACTACATACTATTCCTATTTATATCCCAGCATACATACATACATACAGGGTTCACAAGCAGAGAATCACCAGTGTGGTTAGTGGAACACGTCGTCTCTACCAATGAGCTTCCTTTTTCTAAGAAGAGGAGCCTATTTGAGGCCTTTAGGGCTATCATGTCAATATCAACAAAATGATGATGATGTTTGTTCCAGTCTCAGCATTGCCATAGCCTCCGGCATAACTCAGACTCCCCTCCCCCCTACTTCCCCCCAACACACACACACTTTGATTCTCAGAAGGCTAATACGCAACTCAATAACACACCAAAGAGAAAAGTGGCTAGCAGAAACAAATATGGCTGTTGAAGTTACATAATGATCATGATCATACATAATGATAAATCACACTTTTAAAATGCATGTGAACACCTTAGTCTGGCTAAAATCAAACCAACCGGACTACTCATAGCTCAGTTGAGACACTCAGATAAAGTGACTGTGTAATCACTTTACCATGTATCTGATACAGTTTCTTGCACTGGCAATGTACTTGCATTGACGCTGACTGTTTCTTGTGCTATGGTCACTATGCACATCCCTTTGCACATACACATATACATGCTTTAGAATGCACCAACCCTGTCTTCCAAAAAGTGCCTGTGACCATTTTTGGCAACTTCAGACTATAACATCACCAAAACCATCTGAGACTGAAGCACAGGCTTTTGTATGCAAATAGTCCAGGTACTATCTGTCTGCAATCTATCAGAAGCTTGCCATCTGACACACATGTGAAATCCCGATGACCCAAACATGGGTTTGTTTTGTAAAGGTTTCAATATTAAAGAGTCCCCTGGGAAAATAGCATTATAAATCCATTTTTTCAAATTTGTGCAATAGTCCACCAGTCTGAGAGCTTAGAACTGGTAAAGCTAACATAAATCTTAAGTCTACAGTCTCTTAGGGCCATGTCCAAAGTTAGAAGAAAATGTGATCGGCCCATAGCTTTGGGACCTGAAACGATCATGAGGGGTAGGTGCTACAAAGCTACAAATGTACACTTTTTATTGCTGAACATGTGATGGCAATTGGTCAAAAGCTGTCTACAGATATTTGTTTACATATACCATGTTACGTTTTATTTATGTAGCCATGTGGCGTTTCACCTCCATGTGCCCATGTTCTCACCCCTCACCAAAATCAGCCTTTGCCTCATCTGTTATTCATTGTCTGTTAAAGGTACCATGTGTAAGTTCAGAATGTGAATGAATGTGAAGAAATAAATGCGGTCATGTCACAAACACTATGACCATGTATTGGGCTGCTGAGATATCTATCCAAATTAGCATGGTAAATGACTATCCCCAGACCGCCCAATAATACAGTTTTCTGCCACATGTGTTAAACACAAGATGAGCCGTACTAGATTGGCTGAAGCTACCGGTGAAGCCCTACAGAGACGACCCCACCACCACGACATTTGTTGGCAGCTGGGGAAAACTCATTGAGAAGTGAAGAAAAGAACAGATTAAGCCAGATTAAGACCTAAATATGTATCGACATTGCTGGAAACAGCTTGTGGCAGCTAAAGACAAAGAAAATCAGTTTGGTGAAATTACAATGCTTCATTTCGACATGTAGGCAAACCACTGCTAATATGTTTCGTGAAAAGTGTAAACCAATAACTAACGTTATATAAAAATGTTATGATGGTAGACGTAGTCAGCTTACCCAATGTTAGTTGCTTATCATACACTGCTGATCTGTCAGGTAACAATAACATAAAATTATGGCTAAGGCCATCCTATCATGTTAGCATCCTATGGTTAGCTCTACTGATATGCTAAGCTGATGCTAAAAATGTTGTAATGAAACCAATATCTAACGTTACATCTTGTCAAAAGCAACCAATATGAATAGATACCACATTGTCAGTGAAGTATTTAGGTCTGTGAAAACAGCAGAAGTAACAAAAAACACTGTAAATAGTAATAAATGATGACAAAATGTGACGTTGGGAGCCATGATGACGTTTCTTGCTATGCACACTGTGAAATCATGCTGATCTCAGTGGGAGGCGTTTAAGCAATGTGTTAGCTCCGGTATACAACAACACCAAACTCGAAGTACCGGGTGTTTCACATGTAAAGTTATTTGATTTTGACGAGACACTAAAATTAATTCCAGCCAATGAAATGCTGACGGTTAGAGGGCCCTTTAACTTCCATGGGTGTTTCAACTGAGGACCATGTGTTCATGATGATGTGTTTTTCGTTTTACTGTGGAGCTGTGAGAAGTTTGATGGTCAGTAACTTGTGCAGTGGACCAGTCAACCAACTCTGATATAACGTTAGCCTATTGAACCCTGAAAAGGTAACAATGGACATCCAATGGATCTGATGAAGTAGAATCGCAAGATTCTCTCCACGGCTTATTGGGTGGCAAGAATTACTTGTGCACAAAGACGTTGGGAGGATAGGGTGTGAAGTGAGGGCAGGCTGCTTACAGATGACCGATGAGGCTGTAGCCTCTATGCAGACCTCTATAGGTAATGTCAAGTCAAGTCAAGTAGGTTTTTATTGTCGTTTCAGCCATATACACAGTACATAGTGAGATGAGACAACGTTTCACCGGGAACAATTGGTGATACACGTCACTGTTAAAACACAATATGGACAAGACAGATACGTAATAGTGCCTACATACACTATTGTGGGACTACACAGATTCACTCACACACGCACTCCCACACACAACTACACAAGCACGCGTGCACACTCTTGTACACATATGTACATACATTGTAACACAGTTGTAAACAATTGGCAGGTCAAAAATACAGGTGACCTAAAACAAACACGCTACACAGGGCATGGCTTTTAGCAGAGCACTGTGGCTAGTGGTGTGATTTGTAAACAGAAGACTGTTCTATATAAAAATAAATAATAGCAGCAAGGCTAGGGGTTATGATTTGTAAACAAGAGACTATTCTACATAACTATAAGTGATAGCAGCAAGAAAGTGCGGGGGGCATAAAGGTGCAGTGTGCTGTGACGCGCTGGTTTGCATCCTGAGTCACTAAGAAATTCTAGTCCAAATTGCACTACAGGTTGTTCAGCAGTCTGACTGCCTGCGGGAAGAAGCTCTTCCCCATTCTGGAGGTAATGCATATGGTCTTCAGCTTTGTAGATAGCCTACAGTGTATTACTTCCAATTTCATGGAAAATTATCATTCATATGGTAGCCAACTATTCATTCAATTTAAATGTGACAAATGTATCCACATTAATTAACTTAATCTCGTGCTTTAATTTAAAGTAATGATCAAAACGTTTGCTAAAATTTGAAATATTTTCAAATAAAATAATTTACTATAGAAGTCAAAATTTGGTGTAAAATTTTTTTTCTTTTTTCCCCAAAAATGATTCTGAAAAAAGGGGAGTCATCTTATATTCACAGTCGCCTTATATTCGGGCCACTATGGTAATAACAAACAAAGAATCTTAAGTATTACTTGGTTTCTTAATCCTGGCACTTTTACGCAATGTCAGTATGAGTACTGTGATTGTGGCTGTGAAGTCATATTCACCGTAACAGAGAGACCTATCTGACTTGTGTGAATATGCTGGGGAACTGCAGAGAATTACAAGTGGACAGTCATTCTGCCTACTTGTGACTTAGCTAAGCTAGCTCTGCTTAGATAACTTTGTAGCATGTGGTTTAAATATGCATGCACATTTGCAAATTTGCAGCAACTATCCTAAAACTCCTACACATGTAAAGATAGCTAAGCTAGCTTCACTTAGCTGGGTTTGCACCATGTTTAAACTAATATGATGTTGCAACTATCCTAACAACAGCAACAGCAAACCTGAGCCTCCTACATAAATAACAGGCCCGCCTACCACCACTTCATCCCTCCTTTGGTAAGAAGGCTACAGAATTATTACTACTTAGCTACTGCTCATACTAAAGACAGGCATTATTTATCTGAGCTAACAAGTTTTCCACTTCTCAAACAAGAGTTTATGCTTTAAATGTGGCTTTAAAAAAGTTTAAACACCATTTTTTTGAATAGCAGCCATAACAACCGCAGTAAATAATGGTTGAACGAGAGCCTGGGTTAACTAGTAAGCTACAGTGGAATCAGCGCACTGTTGTCAACAACCAATAAGGGTAGGCTACAGTAACCGAACAGGTCAAAGCTGAATTGCATATTTACTTATGTCTTGAATGCATGCTGTCCTCACACGAGTTGCAACTGAGTGATAAGTGGGACAACGACCTTCGAGATGTCCCGGCCAAGAATATCCCTGACTTATACCAACATTCACCTTCATTTAACGTTCATCAACTGTCTCTGATATAACATGTTCTGAATGTTTGTCCCATCCTATTGTGATCACATAATTCATAGTCCTGTTACCTCTTCATTGTGTTAAGTAACATTTCCCATAGGTTAATTGTTATGCATTCAAGTCAATCTACTTGGTTTTGGCCATCCTTTGCCTTGGGCACAGTTTGAACACTGCAAAGTTAGGCGTAAGCATAGGCTAGACTACAACACTTAATTTAAATATGGACTTACCTGTCATTATAATAATTCTTGGATGGTAATTGATTCATTTAATGTAACTGACATTATAGCCTAAAGTCAAAGGGATATACAGTGCTGCAAAGCATCAAGACAGATTGCAGGGGTTGACCTGTTTACAGACCAGGGGTTGCAGGGGTTGACAGATTAATGAACAGTGAGAGATGCAAATGTTCATGGATGCGTGCTTGTTTGGCTGTAAAATACTACAACTAAAATTGTAGGCTACTGAAGTTGAAGTAGTTCTAATTCAGGCTGTATAGGTTCTGTGCAAGTGTGCTCACTGTGCTGTAGCCACTTAATCAAGATTACAACACAAACACAAAAAAACAGACTTGTTTGTGTCCGAACCGATACATAGGATTGTTTTATATATAACATGATTGTATTATATATACAGGGCCATGGCTACTAGCCAAAACAGTGGTTATATGCTCAATGAAAATCAGTGTATCAGTGTATCAGTCAATTTACTCATTTCTACCTCCCGTAGAGTATAGTTCCATGTCATATTGGTTTAGAAAATTGCCACATTTCATTTTCCATCAGCCTTACTATTTACAAAAAGTTAAGATAATTTAATTGATTGGCTAGAATAAGAAACTTTAAGAAACATACATATTTGAGCTGAACTGTGATTGAGTTATCATTTATACCATATACTGATATTACACATTGATATAACTTAATTAAGGGTGGATTATAAAATCAGGCACTGGAATTGAAAGAAGTTGTAGGAGCAGAGGTGGTACAGGAGGTGAACACATTATTTATTCTCACATTCAGTAAATTACAAATTAGCAGGGGCGTTGCTAGCTGTTTAAAACATTCGGGGCTATACCACAAACGTTAGACTCACGTCGGGCCATGCTGAGTGGTTTGATGTTTACATTAAAGATAGCCTGTAGAATATTTAATATTCTGAAGCTGAAATTTTAAGGAAAGGAATGTGCCATCCTATGACATTAGATACAAACTTGTTATTTACTCTAAACTAAGCGGACACAAACACTTTGCCACCACCAAATGGCAATGCAATGTAACTGACAATATAAAGATCACTTGCAATGTTGAAATAAATAACAGGCATCATTTATTGAGAGTCTAAACCATGATTGAAAATGACAAAACAAGGTACGCCGTGTTTCTCAGGGACAGAGCAACCATTGTTTTTTTGGTTTTTTTGGTTTTATTGAGGCCCATGAGAAAAGAATTGTAATAGCAAAAATTTGCACAGTCTTTATTTTATAGTCAGTGTTTACAGTTAGGGTATCAGTTAAGAGCACAGTTAATATTGCTGTTCTTAAATATAGGAAGGCAATGAACTGTCAAACTATCGGAGATAGCCTATCATTTAGAGAGTAACAACTTAAGGTAGAAGTGCTATGCATAGAAGAGCAACCTGTCAGTGCATGGTCACATTATTGGATCTATAATGCAGTGTTTGTCTTTTCAGAAGCATGAAGCATGCAATGGGGAAACAATGAAAAATGGTGTTTATATTATTATTTCAGTTGAAGTGCTTGTGACGGATTTAATCATGCACTCTGACTGTCTCTCACCTCAAGGAATGCGTTCCTTGGGCACCAGCTCCTCAAGTAAGGGTGATTTATTGGGCAACGTTGCAAAGTTGTGCAACATGGCACATGCAACAATTACATCCAAGGCCCTTTCAGGCCTGCCTTTCAGCCCATGCATACACTGAAACCTCTCCTTGAAACGTGTCTGTGAAGATTCTCATTCATCCAAGTCATGGTCGTCAAGGTGTGCAGTTATATGCAACTGGACTCCTTTTTTGAGCTTGAAGACCTTTCACCTTTCATCCAAAAGGCTTCCTCAGTTCTGGCCAGGTGATGACAGCTGCACCCACAGTCCAGAGATAAATCTCCTGGTCTCCATCTCCAGGCCAGAAACGAAGAAGCCGTTTGGATAAAAGGTGAAATGTCTTCAAGCTCCAAAAAGTTCAGGTTATGTTCAGAGCGTATGTTTCCGTAGTGACTTACTTAACCTGCCCATTTTGGAACTGAAAACCCAGGTTTACCACTTACTATGGGTTAACCCATGTACCCAGTTAAGGCAGTAAACCCGCTATTTGGAATGCCCCCCAGTCCTATAACTGCAGAAAAGAAAACATTAGCAACTGCCAGGATATAAAAACAAGAGGAATGAAGACATTTTTGTTCTAAAGGTATTTATTTTCCACGTTCACAAATTACAATAAAACAGATCACAGATCAGAGGAACCCCCCCCCCCCCCAACACACACACACACACACACACACACAAGTATATTGTGTACACAAACACACAACAACAACACCAGGAACAACACATTCCACCCTTATCACATCCTCTGTGTTAGAGCTGAATGATCCTCATCAACCATCAGATGTCACCCAACTAAAAGGCACTGCAGACATGGAGTGTCTGAGCTGATGACTGTGGTGAACCGTCAGTAATGATGAAAAGGATCACAGTGACAGTCATAATAAGAGTGCAATTCTGCTGGTCAGCAGACACAAGAGTGCCTCTTTCAATATTTATATACATATATATTTATACACATATATGTATGCCCAAATTACACATTTGCTTTCTGATGTGTGAGCCTGGCCTAATTCACTATTTTCCTCTGTCCACAATTATCTTTGCTGAGTGTCATCCCTGCCTCGTACCGGCGGACTCCTCTCACCCTCCCCTCCTGAGTGGACTACAACCAACACGACAGGAGGCCCATGTCAGGACTGACTCCCCATCACAGAGGACCTTTCTGGACGGCGATGCTGGGCCTGACTCCACTTCCTGAGGCTTTGTGATTAACCCCTCCTCACAATGGTGCTGTCAAATGGACCCTTGGAAATGGACTGTTACCCCATGACCCATCTCACTCCTTGAGTTTGTCACTATGTCTGGCCGCTGCTACATTGTCCAGCCATAATTCCTGATAACCACCTATAGACTGACTACCATGTAATGTAAAAGTGGGATAATACTCTATCATGAACTATTATGAACCTTAGCTAAAACCATAGGCAACTTATAGTCTGTCATGGTTACTACTGATTGTCATTTTTCTCCATTACCCCTGGCAGTTGGGTTAGCCCCTTGAGTCGTGGATCTGCCCAAGGTTTCTTCCTAGATTAACTGAACATAAGGGAGTTTTTCCTTGCCCCTGTTGCTCTTGGGTGCTCCTTCTGTGAAGTGCCACGAGACAAACTATTGTAAAAGGCGCTGTATAAATAAAACTGAAATTGAAATTGAAATTGAAGAGGCACTGAAGACCCCTTGGCTGTCACTTCCCATGCTGTGGGGCCGCACTGGTGTGATGTGATGGTCTCTCTGGCTGGTGGTCCCTGAAGTGGAAACTCCATGCTGGGATTGCTGCTTGTGTTGTGGTCACAGGAGTGAACCATTCAGTCCACAACTCATCTAATCTAATCTAATCTAATCTATCTATACAACGGAAGCAATGAGAAGACCCCTCTGGAGAGATCATGGTTTCATGAGAGGATGTTGTGATCTCAAGTGGCCATCTTGTCAAGTGGTGGTGCACTGGGCCCTTAGACTGTAGCACCTTTAGCATACACAAAAGATGCCATTAGTATATATGCTTTTAGTAATGCACAAGTACAATATGTATTTAGACTGCAATGAAAATTGTGACATGCAATGTGAAAGTGTTAAGAAAGCATTTCTGTTGCAAATAGAATAAACAGAAATGTAAACATACCACCAACTAATTATCAGGAATAAGAAGAAGGCAAATGCCACCCCAGTCCCTATCATATGTAATCGAGTGAAGGGCACTGCATAAAAGTAAATTCAATGATTAAATTAATCCTATGCAAATTTTGTTATGGTAATATAATAGCTAGTACAACTAACATGTACTAATACTAATACATAGAACACATGACCTTCACCAACTTCACTGACCTGGGAACAGCTCTTTCTCTGAGATGCTCTTGGTCTTCCAGCTCACTGGGTTACTGCTGTTGCAGGTGTAGATCACATCCACGTGTTCACTCCTCTCCACAGTCCAAACAGAGCCAGACACATTTCTGCCTTTGTTATCGGTCCAGGTGTACTCAGCATTACTGGAGCCTGTGCAGTTTAGGGTACAGTTGGTGGAGCTGCACTGTTGTAAAATTCTGGGCTTCTGGACAGGATCTGAAAAGAAAAAAAATGCCCATATATATATATATATTGTATAGATAGATATTATATTAGATAGATAGATAAGGAGCCATGTCCACACAGTGCCTTAAGAAAAACACTGGAGCTTCATCAGATGCTTTTATCCAAAGTGACTTGTATTCAATTACTTCAGGGCCCGTCTCCCCTAAATCAACATTTAGGGCACAATGGTGGCAAGATTCCAGCCCACACTTTCCAGGCCACTAGCATGCTAGCCAAGTTCCTTAGCCGCTATTCAACCACCGCTCTATTTTTTATATAGTCTGACCAGCCCACGGAACAGGTAACAGATGTATTTCATATTTTACTTCAGTGAATGTACACATAAAACCTCAAATCTTACTTACCAAAGATAGAAAGTTGACAAGCATACGCATGGGCGTAGTTCACCTGAAACTCATACAACCCGGAAGCATTTGGCTGAAGATTTAAGATGGTCAGAGTGAATGCTTTGTTGTCCAGTCTCATGTTTGGATAAAGACATCTAGGTGGCTCTCCCTCGTCCCAGAGCGCAATGACTGTATCATTGTGTAGCCACTCAATTGATTCCACATATCCATTTGCTTTGACTCCTTGCAGTGTAATAGACTGGCCCTTCACTCCTTGCACAGGAACAGTGTCTGTAGAAAACAACGAGAGTGATTTTAACAGCTGGTCTAATTTAGTAAAACGTAAAACCAAAACAAGCAAACAAATAAATCTCACTTGCTGAGTGAGTGGTGGGAAAATGCACTGACCAGAGACGCTAAAAGAGACAGCAGGATCAGGCATCTCATCTTGGATGAGTGAAGTGCCCTGTCTTACCTTCCTTTCCTACCTAAATGTGAACAACTAGATTCCTTCACTCCTTCCTTCTTCTCCTCCCCTTCCCTCTCCCTCTGTTCCTCTCTGACACTGCCCTTCCCTACCTTTCTTCTTGCCATTCTCTCTATCTTCCTCCCTCTCTCGTTTTTGCCTCTACCCCTCCATCTCTCTCTCACTGGTTTTGGTGAAGGGTGGGAACATAGGCACATGGAGGTGAAACACATGGCTTCACAAACAAAACATCACATGTTATATGTAAAAAATGTCCGCAGGCAACTTTTGAACAATCACCATCACGTTTTTGGCTGAAAGTCGTGAGACAGCCC
Organism: Tenualosa ilisha; assembly: GCA_015244755.2. NCBI lineage: Eukaryota > Metazoa > Chordata > Actinopteri > Clupeiformes > Clupeidae > Tenualosa > Tenualosa ilisha. The sequence goes on along the minus strand of PYXC01001443.1, from coordinate 403,005 downwards.
ATGATCTCACAAAACAGATATGAGCGTCTTTGCCTACTGCTTGCTCTCTCTCTCTCTGTCTCTCTCACTCACACACACACACACACACACACACACACACCACACACACACACTTACAGCTTCATCAGTCACAAACTCTAGCATTCGGACAGCAGCAAAGATGGTGGTCAATTGCATCCTTATGCAAGCTTAGAGTCAAACCCATGCAATAAGAGAGTCCTGGAGTGGAGAGCAAAAATGCCGACTCAAGTCTAAGAGGCAAATACTGTCTTATGTCAGAAATTTGCGAGTTTCAGAAATTTGAGTCTTTAGACATGAGCATGGTGCACCCCTGGTCTTTGCCCACTGCTACACACACACACAAAGGCAGACAGACAGAAAGACATAAAACTTACCTCTGGTTGTAGCACTGACCAGGAAAGCTAAAAGAGTCAGGAGGATCAGGCCTCTCATCTTGGACAAGTGAAGTGTCCTGTCCTACCATCTTTAAATGTGACTCACATTAAATAGATTTTTCTCTTCCCTCACTCTGTTCTTCTCTAACTGCCCTCTTCCTCGTGGCATACACACTCGCATGCTCCCTCTCCCTCTCGCACTCACAAACACGCATGCGCGCAGACACACACCACTTTTACTAACCAATGAGCTTTCTGGCTTCTTCTAATCTGGTCCCTCTCCCTCTCCGGCACTCCCTCTCTCCACTCGCTGGTTTGTGGTCCAATGCCGGATACACACACACAAAAACATTTGCTATTCAGACTATTTTGTCAGAAATGTAGCAACACCTGCAGAGTCTTGAGACATAAGTGTGGTACTCCTGGTCTTTGCCTACAGCAATTTCATCTTGGACACACACACACACTCCAATTTTTCCCTCCGTAACTCTCACACACTCCCCCCTCTTACAGTTCTGCCCAGCCCCTCCCTCATCTCTCTCTCTCCCCCTCTCTCTGTCTGTCTGTCTCTCTTTCTATCTATCTAGCTCTCTTTCCCTCTCTCTCTCTATCTCTCTTTCCCTCTCTCCCCCTCTCTCTGTCTGTCTGTCTGTCTCTCTCTCTCTTTCTCTATGTCTCTCTCTCTTTCACCCTCACACACAGGCTGGCAGACAGATACACACACACACACTCACACAGCTTCACTCAGTTTTCACCGAAAACTCTGTTCTATCAAATCACCACCCAGACAGCAGCTGCACCCCAAACACACTAGAAAGGGGTGAGTGGGTGAATGACTGCAGTATGAACACAGTTGACCTCAGGGCTGGAAATGTGAAGTGGAACTTACCTCTGGTTGCAGCACTGACCAGAGAGGATAAAAGAGACAGCAGGATCAGGCATCTCATCTCATTCATCATACACAGACACCAATTTACTCTGAAACCCAGTGACACAGTGAGCACCAGATACAGCCAGGCTCCTTATCTGACACAGGAAACTCTTTTTCTTGTCCCTCCCTCTTTCTATTCCGTTTCTCCCTTTCTCTCCCATTGTCCTCCCTCTCTCTCTCTCTCACACACACACACATAAATGCTTGCACACATATACATACACATACCCATACACAGAAACACACACACACACACTCATATGGCCTGAGGCTGTCATCTAGAGGTTGCTATGGTGTTGTATGCTGAGCACATTTCCTTTCCCTGGCTGCCTGCCAAAGAAAGTCCTCTCTCTCTTTTGCTCAGTGTGTGCATTGCTTAAACAAACAAAAGAACAAAAACAAAACATTCACAGACAACTGCTAACTGATCCATTCTCTCGTCCTCAAAGGGGTAGAAAGAAAACAAGAGGGGGGTAGGGGATGGAGGTGCTTGTAGGTGCTTGTTCACCATGTGTGTGACTCATGGCAGGTGTGGCCTCACACATACACACACAATGACACAGCATCATGGAATACAACTCCAGAGGAACGGCAGTATTGGCCATCGATCTGACCAACATATATCCTTACATGACTTACAGAAACACACATACACATACACACCTTCAAGAAACAAAGCTCTGTTATAGGCTATCTGCAAAACGAGCAAAACGAGCAAAAACACCAGTGGACCTCCGGCAAACCACCAGCATTTTGCTCTCTTGCTCTCAGCTTTGAAATGTGTGGATCTCCATCTCCCATGGACAGTTCTTTACTGTGCACTGTATATAACATCAACATCAGAAAGTGCCAAGTTAGTTGGTTATAATGTGAATCCTGGACAAGCAACCTAGAACTTGATCCTGGAACAATAATTATTTGGTGATATCAGAATGTGTGTAGCGGCTCATTCATCTACTTTGCTTGAAATAGCAGACACAGCAATGAGAGAAACCTGCAGGCTGTGGAGTACTTGCCTTGTGTTGTTTACTTCCACATTTTTCTTTTCATACAGTCTTCATAATCTGGATAGAAGGCTCTGTAATCTCTGAGTTGGTGACCCATGGCCTCATGGGTAAGGCGGTCTAAATGTGTTTGTGCTGAAATTTATTTGGGATGTTGTGAATACCTTGGATAGGGTAGTTGGGATTGTATGTAGGACAAGCTCCACATACTGTTCTCATCTAAGGCAACAGTAGAAATGTTTGCTGAAATTATGAGCAAATGAACTTTAGATTAGACTTTGTTTTCACTACTCAAGTGCAACCAACACAGCATCAGCACAGTGCAATGCAAACCCAATTGTGAAAATTAAATGAAGCATAATATTTCTTAACACATACAGGTCTAGTATGTTACGTCTCATGTCTTTCTTTTTATCACTCAGTATCTTTCAAAATAATAACCACGACACTCGTCTCTGTGGTGGCTGTAGAAAGAGGTAAAGAGGACAAACAAATTAGATTGACAGTACATTCGTTAAATGAGTAATATGAATAACAAAGGAGTCACACAATGTTATCAATGTTTTTTTTTTTTTTTGTTTTGTTTTGTTTTTGCTTAGCCACTTGACTGAGTGCTATTGTTCTCATATCTGAGCTAGTATGACCCTCAGTTAATTCAGTGCCAAGATACCCAAGTTTACTGTTGTCACACAATTGTGATCTAGTTTGGCATGTTGTTTCTGCTCTTTTCCTCTTGTTGTGCCTTAGGGTGTGTGTGTGTATGCGTTGTATATTTACAGAGCCCAGATCTAATGGTTGGTCAAAGACACTGAATTGGGATTGTCCATTGATGCATCTCTTTCCATTCGTCCAACGCTGCACTCAGCTGGACCACCTGGATTTCTCCTGTGTCTTGTACCCACACACACTTGCAACACTGGGTCAAGTCAGGGGCTGCTCTCATCTTGGTGTGCGTGTGTGTGTGGTGTGTGCCTCTGTTGGTGGCAGCTGTCCAAGTTAGTGAAACACACACACACACACACTGGAGCAGTATAGATAGAGAAAAAGGGCACATGGTCATGTCTCAAGACAAAGCATATCTTAGCTACTTGAATGAGTGCTAGTGTCTTAAATAGTAGATAGCAGTGCAGATTAGTGAGGGTGTGTGTGTGTCTGTATGTCTTGAGTGTGTGTGTATGTGTGTATGTGTGTGTGTGTCCTTGGGTACTTAACCAAATTATTTTCATGGAGATATTAGCTGTAGAGTTCTAGAATTATAATACACAACTTTGGTCCAGTAAGATAAACAGACATTTTCTCCATAGCTATTAACGGATCACAGGGACTCCACTCCCTGCGATTGGAAACGTCCACAAGAAGAGATGTCTACGCCGGGCGCACAGCATTTTCAGGCACTCCTCTCATGCAGCCAACAGACTCTTTCAGCTCCTCCCCTCCAGAGGACTCTTCAGGAGCCTTCAGACTAAAACCAGCAGGTTCAGGAACAGCTCCTTCCCCACAGCTGTCACACTACTGAGCTCTGCCCCCTGCTGAACCTTCCTGCTCACGCTGCACCATGGCATAATCTGTTCACAGCACTTCTCTTCACTGCTGTATATAAATCCATAGCACTTTGCCTATCTTTTATGTCTTTTGCATCTGTATATACAGCTGTATATACATATATTAATATATCAACACACCTGTATATTTGTCCATATTACATCTGTGTCTGTGTACATCTGTAGATTTGCCTATGTATAGTAGTATAGAATTTGTATATTAGCATACTTCACCTGCACATTTTGTAAATCAATACTAATTTATCTGCACATTGCTCTTTTGTAAATCAATACTAATTTATACCCATCTTTTACACTGCCCTATCTGTAAATTACTGTTCCCATAATTTATTTGTACATAATCTGCACATAACTATTCCCACTATAATTTATTTGTACATAATCTGCACATATCTATTCCCAATTTTACACTGCACTTATCTGTACATAACTGCTCCTAATTGCACATACTACACATACTGTACATATTGCACATATTGATTAGATGCTAAAGTGTATTTTGTTACACTGTACTCATACATGTGTAATAACAATAACTTGAATCTAATCAAATTACTGTTGTACGTTTGTAAAAAATCTGACAATGTAAACGATCAGATAGCTCCCCCTTGTGGTAATTAATAGAATCACTGTGAGTAACTGGTTGACACCAAATGCAAAGGATGAACACCACTCCTCCAGAATACCTAAAAGGCTAGTCTAAATATATTCAGCAAGACCTCTTCTGCTCCGCTCTGAGTGTAGTGTTTGTTGTCATGTTTGTCATGTGCACCTCTTCAAGAAATGTATTAAATTTGTTCAAGATCATATTAAATACAGTGTATGCACAACCCACTGTATTATCACTGGTTTATTTCATTAGTAAAACAATTAACATTGGCTATTTCTGTAACAATCCCCATCATATTGAGTCCATCCAAATCAGATATATTTATGTACATTATAAACCTTATGCCTTATCTTAAACAAAGTATAGATGCATTTAAATGCATTTAAAACAAAATGAAACATTATGATAAAATAAAATGAACATGGCAAAAAACATGTGTTTGGGTAATGATTAAGTATCCACTGGTTGGGTATTGATTAAGTATTCGACTGAGTACTTTACATAGCCATGGAGTTTAGAGAACATAATGTCACATTAAATTTATTACATTTATGCATTTAGCAGACGCTTTTATCCAAAGCAACTAGCAACATTCAAGCTACAGCACAATGAAAACTAGCAAAGAGTGCATATTGTTCACATGAAATTTGCAGTATTTTAAGTTGAAAGTGCAATAGTGTTATAAAAGTGCAGTAAGGAGAGAGATTAAGAGTAAGAGGTTAAGTGCATTCCTAGTATTCAGAAATTCAAGCCAGGAGATATTCTTGGAAGAGCTGGGTCTTCAAGAGTTTCTTGAAGGTAGAGAGGGTATCTTTTGATCTGGTAGCGCTTGGAAGGTCAAAGGTGTACATATCTACCAAGGTCAGAAGTATAAATGCTTTGCAAATTATAACATAAACATCTGAATATTAGCCTATTGTATCTGTAGTCATTTCAGCTCAGGAAAGTTATAAGCATACTGGCTAAATCATCTTACTGTAACCTCCAACTTCATTAAATCAAACCAAACAAACAAATATCTTCAAGCAAATCAAACAAATATATTGAACATACCTAATTTATAGTAGCCTAATTAGTCTCATTTAGACATAAACTAAACTAATATGAACTGTTAGAAGTTGTTAGTAGCTACTCAATTGCAGAAACTTTATTTGTATGTATTTTGTATTTTGGTAACACAAAAATGGAAAAAAGACGATAAACTGTGAATAACATGTAATTTTATCAGAAATAACTGCCACTGCAGAGAGACACTGATAGGTTTAACACACTGCACACAACTTCTGATCATGTGGAATTCAATACCTGTATAAGATTAAACAAAATAATAATGTAGAAGCAAAAAATACAGTGTGATAGAAAATTAATAACCTTAACACTGAATCTCTAAATTAGTCTTATATTATTTTTAGGCCTATAAAAAAGGAAACTGATAATGTTAAACTTAAAATTCTTTCTGACTAAAGTAAAAAGTAAACTTATCCTAAACGTATGTAACTAAATTTAAGCATGTTGAAAAGGAAACTTATCTTAAATTTGTACGTACAAATACATTTAAGCTGAAAAAAAGGCTTATTACAATATGATATACCAGAAATTATGCAAATTAAAATAAAATTTTGAAAAGGAAACCTCTATTCCTAAATCTATTAAAATACTGTAAAGGACACGTATCCTACAGTACACTTAAATATCTAAATTAAGATAAAAAGGAAACTTATTATAAGTTAATTTCCTTTAAGTTCACATACAAAACACACTTGCCTTTCATTTTTTCCTCTTGTTTTCTTTCTCTCTCTCTCTCTCTCCCTCTCTCTTAAATACCTCTCTTGATGTCAAATGCAACTGGGCCATTCATGCTAAATTCAACATAAAATGTGACTCTGAACCCTTTAATTCCATTCACTTGGCTTTTGCTAAAGGGAGTGACTGGAACTTTGACATTTGGATTTGCTGTATCTGCCAATACAAATCCCCTATTTACTCTTCCACTGACCTCAAGAAGTAGTTGTTTGATCCTCTCATTCTTCCTGATGCATCCAGTTTTTCCAATAGAATTGGTTTGACTTGGCTCTACACACGTGGTGAGTTCTTTGAGGCAGACCAAACTGCCATAGCCTTGTTTCCTCCCCAGGAAGAAATGGACAACAGGCCACATTCCAATGTTCATAGGTTTCATCTCTGTGTAAAATGCTTCCTTCAGCTGTGTGCGATAGCTTTCATAATTGTCAGAAAGGTTACCAGTATTCATGTTGTTTCGCCCGGGCCATAACATCATAATAGCAAGGAAGTTAACCGTCAAACTGTCATTCTGCCGCACCTGAACTCATAGAATCTGCCATAGTAAATCCAAAAGTTTAGGGTAGGGCCATTTGAGGTGTGACGTGGGCTTCACACAGTTCAGAACTATGTTGGCATAGATAAAGTGAGCCTTATCTCTAGGACTGCAACGGCCTTGGTGTATTACTGATTCATAGTTCTTGAAGAGGTCCTCCATCTTATCGTCCTCAGTGAGGTCTGAGAGACGGCGCAGTAATCCAGTGTATGTGTCAGCTTTATGCATCTCAAAATTCTGACGTATTTTCAGTGCCATAGACACATTCTTCTCACCGTCAGCATGCGGTTGGCAGAAGAGCTTTGTATACCTGTCAAAGCATTTCAAGACTTTCTCTTTAGTCCTCTCTTTCTGGGCATCTCTTTGGTTGAAATGTTTCTCTAAGATCACAAAAAAGATGTCAAAAAAATCTATATGTTTTTTCATGTTGCTTTTAATGTTGAGCAAAAACCCTTCAAAATTCTGAAGAACTTGGTAGTATCCCAATGTGTCATTGCCAACAATGTGTTGAAGGGGTGATTTCTTAGAGAGAAAATCACAGAGCTTGTTTTGATCTCTGGAAAAGAACGGAATTAGTTCTAGGACATCTAGAACCTGCACTGCCACTTGCAGTTCCCCTAAACATCCAGCAGTATTGAAAGGTTTGTTGTCTTTTTTACTTGCAAACCTATCAGCAGCCTCATTTTTTGCTGCTGTCTGTGTTTCCTGGAAAGCTTTCATTGCAGATTCAGCCATCTCAAGGTATGCGCTCAGTTTTTCAGGCGTAACAGGGTTATCTTCACTCTCTATGTTATGCCAAAATTTATGCTTAATAACCTGTCCAAATGTATCTGCAATATATGAATTATTAGGGTCAAATTCTTTTGCAAGCTTTGCCCACCTCCTGGCTTTACTGAAGTCTTTTTTCTTCAGACAGTAATACCTGGCAAGGAGCTGACAAATGACTGCATTTTTCTAAAAGCGTTTTTCTGCATTGAGCAGAAGTCCTTCCACGCGAGGATGTGTCTCCTTGTCAATGGCATGGATGAGTGACGAAAACATTTCACCCTCATTCCTTTTCAATAACATGTCATGAATGGTCTGTTTAAGCTTGTCTGTTCCCAGAGTACATTCAAAATATGCATCTGTTGTAAGAAGAAGGTCAGTGATATGTGCTTTAGAGACATTGTACTGTGCATGCAGTTCTCTCAAACAGTGTTCTGCCATTACGGAGTGGATCACCCCACAGCTTCAAAGTCTACTTTGCCTCTTGCACTACAGCGAGTTACAAGTGGAGAAAACCTTCCAAAGCCATCTTCAATTGTGCAAAAAGAGTTGGGTTTTGTGTTTAGACCCAAGAGTTCCTCACAGAGAGAAATGGAGAGTGATGCCTCAGGAGTGTAGTCCAAGTCCAAGAGTGTCAAGACAGCAAAGACTTGTGCCTCTTTTTGGTTTATGTCAAAATTCTTTAAAATGTTTTTGGCTACTTGCTCTATGTAATCTAAGGAAAACTTTTCCTTCATAAGCATGAAGCCATAGAATGTCATCTCTATATTCTTATTATCTGAGAATCTCTTCTTAATCTCTCAAACCTTTCTTCAAATAGTGTCTGCTCTTTGGCAGAAAGTTCATTTCCCACAAAGATGGTGTCCTCTGTTGATTCAGTATTGCCTAATAATTCTGTCCTCATGCAGTTGAGAATGATTACTTTTGTCACTAAGTCACTTTTTGAATATTCATCTTCAATGCTCTGCTTCAAGTTGTACACATCATCCTTGTCATCAAAGTTATCAATCATCAGTAATACTGGAAGGGGAAGGGATTCTTTTGTTGTTCCATGAGTTAACAGTTCCATCACCTGGTGGGCAACTTCGGAATGGTCAGAACAGCACAATGGAAATCTTTCTTCAGTTCCCACAGAACGTCATGGCTAATGTGGTTCCACCACAACCTGGGAGATGCACTATATGAAAGAGTGCACAAGCGTCATCTGCAGAACGAATGACTTAGACATGTAATGAAATTGGTCTCGCTTGATGAACGGTACAGATCTTGGTGTGCCCTATAAACAGCAACTCTCATCAGAAAGCAGGAAAACTGTGATAATTTTGTACCAGACAGGCAGAATGTTTGACAATGTTTTATGACTATGAGATTTATTTCTATTTCCTTTGAGCCTTTGGAGAGCTATTTTTAAGCAGTTGGCGAACTACTGGTAGCTCCCGAGCTACCTGTTGGAGATCCCCGAGGCTATAGACACCTGTAAAGTATTCTTATTTAACAAAAAAGACTTTATACAGTTACAGTGCATACCAGAAGTTTATATACACTTCAGAAAAAGACACCAAACCTTCTATTTTTCCCTCACTGTCAAACACTAGAGCAACACTATGTAGTTTGTGTTGGAAAATTAGTGTCCTAGCCACTTAAAAGGCACACAAAACCTTCCAAACTTTTTCCAGATCAGAGAAGTTGCTAATTTGTGTTTGATGGCAATTCAGTTGGCAATGTCATGCACTAAAGGGTTTTCTTTTATTATATGATGGTTTCTAACCCTCTACCCAGAACTGCACAGTGCACATCCTGGATGGCTGGTGGGAATAACACTTGTGTTTATCCACCCTTCCCATGACTTCATACCATCCAAATTAACTTGGAGATGGTGCCACAATTAATAATCTGCTGAAAAGGATACCTCAAGTAGTGGTTTAAAGTTACATAGTGTTACTTTAAGTCAGAGTAAACTTTTTCTGTTTTAGGTCAGTTAATATTCACTTACCTTTTACCTTAAACTACTTTGTAACTAATTTGAAGGTATTCTTGGTGTCATTGTCCATTTAGAAGACCCAAGTTTTACCTTCCTGGCTGTTGTCCTGAGATGTTGCTTTAATATACGCACGTCACCTGCACTTCATGGTTCTCTTTTCTGTGATAATAAATATGAGAAAAATATGTTCTAAATCTAAGTATATTTGGTCATGAAACAAGCAAACCTGGCTGCCAGTGCATTAAGCAAATTGGTCTAGGTCTAAGGGGACCAAAGGTGGATGTGCCACATCTAGTAAGAAACAGCATGTTAGCTTACAACTTCCTACAACTGAAGCTGGCACAGACACTTTGCTGCAACTAATGCACTGAATATGATATGCATTCCATACATGATTTGGCAACAGGAGGAAAACAAATGGCAACATACTGCCATTTCAGTAGCAATACTAGATAAGCACTCGGACAGCGCAGACCTCCGACAAGGGCAAACCTCTATTATCATCAAAGCTGTTGGAACGTGATGTTTTTAATGCTGTTTAATTAACCCAGAACAAGGTAGTTAAGTTTGCAAAGCTCCATATAAAAGTAGGCTATATAGCTAGCTGTGATGGCACACCATAATACCACAACAACTCATCTGCAAACTGGACAAGCTGAGTCTCAGCAACCTCCTCAGCCAGAGACCACAAGCAGTACGTGTCAGCAGCAAAACCTCGGACACCATCACTCTGAGCACAGGGGCTCCCCAGGAGGTACAGGAGCCTCCGGTCCCGCACCACCAGACTTACCAACAGCTTCATCCACCAGCCCACCAGGATGCTGAACACTCTCACCCCTAGCCACCTATAGCCCCAACCACCAGGAAGCTAGGAATCTGCCCAAGAACAGTACTCCCCAAAGAACACTTCTTAGACCCCTGGACCCCCTCTATGTCTGCCACATTCTTTGCACTAGATGCCTTTTTGCACCATTTCTGCACTATTAACTTGCAATAGACTGCCTAATGTGTGTCTGTGTCTGAAGGGATCCAGATTGGGCAACCTTTCTGACACATCTACCCCCATGTGCCGTTCCATACTGCTGCCTTACCATTTATCTGTATTTGCACTTATATCATATCACCTCTACTCCGCTACACTACACCGCTAACTCTACCACTCTGCTAGCCACTTTGGCTCAAGGATGTTCCTATCCATTTCACTTGTCTTTCTATGTGTACTTTAGTAGGGCTGCGTAGGTATTTTTTTAATACATTATTTATTTATACATTGCACTGTGTGCAATCTCACTTGAAGAGGCTACTGTAGTGGTTAGGGAAAAATGTTACTTATAAATATGACAAATAATATATATACGGCATGACACATGAAAGGTTTGTGGCGGCACTAGGCAGCCTAACTAAGGTATGATGTGTGGCAACCCAACACAACTGCAAGGATGGTCAGTGGCTGCCATGCCTCACAACTGGGGACAACAGCAGAGGCAGTTCCTCCCAAAAACATCTTGCGTGACATGACAGATGTGTCATGATAGACAGCCATTTAAAACATGCCTTGTGATGCCTCGTTAAAATATGCCTTTCTCACACAGGTGGCAGTACCATGGAAAATTGTGGCTCAAGAGGTGGCGATTCCGCTGGCAGTGGTGGCCTTATCGAGAGGGGGTGAAGAGGTTCAAATTGCCCTCTGGAGAGAGGCTGCCCCGCAGGCTTTAGCCTGTAATATTACAGGAATATAAGGAATATTACACCCCTCTCAAAGACGGTGGGAGAGACCTCAAGGTGAAGGCCTCGGAGTGGAGGGGCTCTGTTGAATTGTTTTTAGAGTGGCTCCCCTTGTCCATCTTGATTGAGGTGGATGGGGATGTAATCTGGAATCCCGAAAAACTTTTTGAGGTGGGTTGAACTAATTAGACTATTCTTTATCGTTTGTGGACTAATTAGACATAACGTGTTGTGTACAGCCTAAGAATATACTTCACTCAAATTGTTTACTTTCAGGCATCTCAGTAGTCTCCATTAAATATGTCACCTTGCAACATTCAAACCATGTACAATTCAGGTCATTTAATACAGATGACTGCAATGCATAGATAAATAATATCAAAATCTGATGGTATCTTGAATTGACTTTTGCTTTTCCTTTTCGATGATAAAATGGAGAAAGTCTTTTTTTTTCTTTATTCTGTGTATTTTTAGTAAGACTTGGGGGATCTCAACATGGATGAAGAATTGGCACTCTTTAATAAAGAAATTTAGAATTTTTAAATTGATTTTTGTTTTTGTCACGGAACAGAGCGAGTCGGACCCAAAAGCGTCACGTAAATGACAGTTTATTTAGGGAAAAGGGGGAAAGGGATGGTGTGGATGCTCTTCGAATGATGAGTCGGGTAACCGGGACTGGGGAGCAAAGCGAAAGTCGTGGGCAGGCAGTGGGTTAGTAGCCGGGGCTGGAGAGCGGGGCCTAGGTCGTGGGCAGGCAGTGGGTTAGTAGCCGGGGCTGGAGAGCAGAGCGTAGGTCGTGGACAGGCAGAGGTCAGTAACCGGGGCTGGAGAGCAGAGCGTTGGTCGTGGACAGGCAGAGGTCGGTAACAGGGGCTGGAGAGCAAGGCGGTGGTCGAATCGGTCCGGGATCGTCAACGGGGAGGCAAACAGGCAGGAACAGAGAACAGAGAACAAGGACAGGCAGGAGAAAAGGACGGAGACACGGGAACAGACAGATGACAGACACAGGTGAATACAGGTAACAGGCTTGGGAAACAGGAACGAGAGTCAGGGTCTTGATGCTTGCCGAGCGTGAAGAGCTGTAGGTTCGCAGACGGTCTGACAGAGAACACTGGGAGACACGGGGTTAAATGCACGGCAAGACAACAAACAACGAGCAACAGGTGGAGATGTAATTAAGTGAACAGGGGAGCATGAGTGAGTGGGAGGGGCAAGTGATCGGGAAGTTACCGTGCGATACTGGCAGAAAGGCATGACAGTTTTTCTGTTTTAGAGGAGTCCTAGAAGATATTTTTGACCATGGTTGTTTTGACTATTGTTGTTGAATTTGTTCTTTGAGCCTCAGTAATAGCATATGTAAATTTGTGAGGCTGAAAATGGCCCAGGAGCATTGCTCGAGGGCCTAATCCAAGCCCATTAATAAGCTTTACAATAAAACACTTTGTTTTTTCCAGCCCCCTTGTAAGTTTCATGAAAAATTTAAATGAGCTGCGTGCTGATTAGCCAGTTTACCAAGGCACATTGGCCCATTCGGCCTGTTTACCAGAGCTATGCTCACTGCTGGAATCTCCATGTACAGTTGAGCTGGATAAATAATCAACAAGCAATGGATGTATTGGGAATCCAACCATACATGTCTGAACCCAAGTCAGAAGGAGGTTCTGATGAAGAGGAAGAACAGCCAGTTCCCCAGTGTTTGGAAATGAATGTGACAGATTGGTAAATTTATCACAGAGATTTCGTAGTAACTATGTGCAAAGTTAGCTGGAATAACACTAGCGTTACAACAACATAACCTTGTCTATACTAGCACTGGAAGAGCATTTTAACAGGAATTGTTATTCTCGCGTAGGCCTATTTTACAGTGTGATGACTACTGCATTAAATATGGATTCTTCCACAGTCAAATTACCCTAGTATCATACTACTTTTGTGTAGCCGTGGTTATGGTAAGCTTGTTACCATTTCAGTTCATTTTCTTTCCAACACCATAGTGGCCGAGTTAGCAGCAATTGTGGTTTTGGGACATCAAATCCTGAGCATAGTATGATGCATGAGTAGGAATTCGCCTTACATTTACCTCCCTGGACCTGGTGCACTTGCAGTAACTGTGAACACATGCCTCAGGAGAGGGAAATGTTGTAGAGAGGTAAGGTCAGCGTAACAAACTGTAAACACCATCTGCATGTTTTGGAGACTTTTGTGCTTTCTGAACAAATTGTGCAAGTCACAGTATCAACCCTTGTCAGAAAGTACTAAGAAGAATGAACCAGGTGTAACGGGGGTTTATCAGGTTTTTTTGGGGTGTAGTGGTCTAGTCACGTGTGGCACCAGATGTAAATAAGGAAGTAGCGTAGTGCATGGGTGCAACGGTTGTCAAAGAGTGTACTGCAGTGTTCCTATATGACTGAACCGCAGTGGTGTAAACATGAACTTGGACTTTTTGTAGTGGTGATACTGATGCATGATCATAGTTTTACCGGTGTGTAGTGACGTGGAGATGGGTGCATTAATTAACTTGTTTGCCCTTGTTACATGGTTCGTTGCCGCTAATTGCTCTCTCTCCCTCTCCATTTTAGCCCCGCCAATCCGTGAACTGCATTCCTGAGTGAACGCTGTATAAAATCCACACGGGAGCAACAAACAAGGATCTTTGTACAGGGAGCACCGGAATCCCGAGCGTCCTGGTAGCAACGGAGTGGCATTGCTTTGTTCGAGGTTTTATTTCCTGGTCTCCAGTATCACCCGCCGCGCCTCCTGCTACAGGTCCTTTTTCACCTGGGGAGTTATTCCACCAGGCACGCTGATTCCTGTGCTTCTTTGCCTTCTTTAAGGCTTTCTGACCTCCGGAGGTGATATGAACTGCATGTATTTGCATTGAATGTGTATAGCGGGTTAGCGGTGTGGTTACTTAGTAGCAATTGCCCGTGTAAATGACGTAACTGGAGTCCGGGATGTTATGCTTGCCAGACGCTCTTTTTCCTGTGTATTCCTGAATATTGATTAAGACCAATTGAGTTAGACCAATTGAGATGCTAGAAATGTCTGTGGGGTTGTGGATGAGACATTGCCTTCCTGTGTGAAAGCTATGTTATTTTAACACTTGTGTATAAGTAAATAAATGTAAACTTGATTTTATTTCGGAGTGTTTCTTACCCAGCCACAAGCTTGAACGAACCTAGTGTGTCCGAGTCAATTCCTGTGGTTAGCATTGCCCCCTTGGGGCTGGCGTAGTCGGTTACTTGCTGTTATTTAATCTGTCACACTTTAAAAAGGCCTACATCTTTTGGCGTAGTCGGCAGGATCTATTTAAGCTTTAGTGGCTGGGTAAAAATAATATATTTAAACACATTTGTCTTTTGATCATGTCTACAGGAAATACTAATAGGGATGGGGCAGCAGCTCTGCCAGGGGGGTCAAGCATGCAGGCCCCCTCCCATTCTTTAGCTGCAGGAGCTCTGCCCACTCCAACGACCCCATTGTTTGTTTTCCCATGGTTTTCCAGCTCATCCGGTATGCCTAAATGTACTGGTGAAAAGACAGGGGCAGCATTTTTGCAGTAGAACGACAACCTCACTTTAATGTTCCGCATTCAAAACATCCCCCCCAATATGCAAAAAGAGCTTGTTCTGAGCTCACTGGAGGGTGAGGCTCGGCGCCAAATAATGATCTTGGCCGAACATAACAGAGACACTGCAGAAAAGCTTTTTGACCATTTGGGTCAACTGTATGGTGATAAAGTACCTGCCTCTGTCTTGCGATCTATGTATTTTAATTGCAGACAAGAAAGCAGGGAGTCTGTTCGTGCCTTCTCTCTTCGACTACAGGAGCTCTTCCAGCGTCTGAAAAGGAAAGATGGGGGGAGCCTGGCGAGAGAGGATGTGCTGCTCAGAGACCAGTTTATCGACGGTCAGAGGGATGTGGTGCTGAGGCGTGAGTTGAAAACAAAATTGCTACTTAACCCTAACATTAGTTTTTCAGATATCCAACAGGAGGCCATCATTCGGACTGAGGCATATGGGGAAGAGGAAGTGGCTGCTCACGTTTATCACACTGAACAGGTCAGGTCTACAACTTCATCTGATACGACCCTGGCCCAGGTGAAGGAGGAGCTACGGAAGGAGATTATGGGTGAAATTAAACAACAAATGACCAGTCTTTCCCAGGGTATTTTACAAGAACTATGGTCTGAAATCAAGCCATGGGCGCAGAATGCATATGGACCCCAGCTGTCCCCCTCCCTACAGTCTTGGGGTTCAGGGCCCTCTTTGTCTAACTACCCTTTTGTTCAGTCATTTCCTCAACAGGCCCCGGTGCCTCCTGTGCACATGCCACCTCAAGCTTGGC
Source organism: Tenualosa ilisha (assembly GCA_015244755.2). Classification (NCBI taxonomy): domain Eukaryota; kingdom Metazoa; phylum Chordata; class Actinopteri; order Clupeiformes; family Clupeidae; genus Tenualosa; species Tenualosa ilisha. The sequence continues at coordinate 387,350 of PYXC01001443.1, read as the reverse complement.
CTCAGTGGCAAGGATCCCCCTACGGGCCACCTTGAGAGAGGTCCCACTCCGCCCCACAACCTAGGCAGACCAGTCATCCAGCAGCCTGGAGCAGGGTTATATGCCATCGTTGCAAGCAGCTGGGACATATAGAGCGCCATTGTACGGAGCCCACCCCTATTCAGCACCCTACTCAGCAAGCGGCTTTAAACTCCACCACCCAGTCGTAGTGGACCGGCCGGCTAGGTTTGAGAGGAGCGGTCCCAGAGATGCCCATGGTTTGGTTGGTGACACCCCAATTGTTTATGCTATGATGGATGGAATTCAGGTGCCCTGTCTGTTAGATACAGGTTCACAGGTAACCATGATGAAGCAAAGCTTCTTCTTTCATCATCTTGGGCAGCAGGGAACAAAATTAAAGGATGCCTCCTCCTGGCTTGGCATTTGGGCAGCAAATGGGCTGTCTGTACCATATATGGGTTATGCCCGCCTGGAAGTATGTATAGGTAGCATAAGACTGCCAAGCTGTGGTGTGGTGATAGTAAATGATGATTGTCTGTCTGGGCCACCAGGTCTTTTAGGTATGAATGTCATCCAGGACTGTTGGGACCACCTTTTCAAAGGACCCAGCTCAGGAGCCCAACCAGTGCCACTGCAAGCAACGACTGCTGGCCAGAAGGCGTGGTGTCGTGCGCTGAAGATGGTGGAAGAGGGAGAACGCTTCGCCTCGCCGGATGGCCGAGTTGGGTATGTGAGGTTGACTAACAGGCACCCTGTTAAGATCCCTGCTAACAGTGAAGTCCTCCTTTGTGGCAGGGCCCGTCCTGGACCAAAGAGGGAGGACTATGAGTGCATCATTGAGCCCATTTGCGTGCACCCTGGAGTGAGCTCTGCGAGAATCCTAGCCACAGTAAGGAGAGGGCGTGTGATGGTGAAATTGCGTAATGTTGGATTAAACCCAGTTTATGTCTACCGTAACCAGCGGGTGGGGGAGTTCTGGTATGTTAAACCCACAGATGCCATTCTACAGCCCGAGGTGAACATGTCCTGGGTGGGGCAGCAGACTGTCGAAGTCAGCCTCCAGCCGGGTCAGAGGCCAACCCCAGACGTGCCAATGCCAGAGGTGGAGTTCGACTTAACCGGAGTGGACATGTCTCCATCACTCCGTTTTTGCCAAGTCTGATGAAGATTATGGCCGGACGGGGGTGGTCCAACACCATATCAACACAGGTCGGGCCCCCCCCATCCGTGAACGATACAGGCAGATCCCTCCACATCTGTACCAAGACGTTCGGCTGCTCCTCCAAGGCATGCTAGATGGTGGTATTGTCCGAAAGAGTACGAGCCCGTGGGCAGCACCCATCGTTCTGGTGAGAAAGAGAAATGGCGAGATTAGATTCTGTGTGGATTACAGAAAACTTAATACAGTTACCCATAAAGATGCCTATTCCCTGCCCAGAATAGAAGAGGCACTGACCACCTTGAAAAAAGCTAGGTACTTCAGTACGCTAGACCTCGCCAGTGGTTACTGGCAGGTGGAAATGGCCCCTGAAGATAGGGAGAAGACAGCATTCACAACCCCAATGGGCCTCTTTGAATTTGCGAGAATGCCCTTTGGGCTGTGTAACACGCCTGTAACTTTTCAGCGGTTAATGGAGGCATGTTTAGGGGATATGAATACTGAGGCGCTTTTGATATATCTTGATGATGTGATTGTGTTTGCAGATGATTTCACCACTCACCTGAAGAACTTGGAGGCGATCTTCTCCAGGCTGCTGCAATTTGGCCTGAAGCTCAAACCAGCTAAGTGCTTCCTCCTGAGGTCCAGTGTGCAGTTCTTGGGCGTGGGTGTGTCACCCGATCCAGAAAAGGTGGCTGCTGTGCGTTCCTGGAAGGCCCCCACTTCTGTGACAGAGTGGCGAGGTTTCTTAGGCTTTGTTGGCTATTAGGGGAGTGGTGGTAGCGTAGTGGTTAAGGAACCTGGCTAGCGTGTAAGTAGCCTGAAAAGTTGTGGGTTCGAATCCCGGCTGCCACCGTTGTGCCCTTGAGCAAGGCACTTGACCCTAAGTTGCTCTAGGGGAGACTGTCCCTGAACAATTGATAGTTGATGAGTTGTAAGTCGCTTTGGATAAAAGCGTCTGCTAAATGCATAAATGTAAATGTAAATGTATTACCGCCGGTTTATTGAAGGATTTTCCCGCATCGCTGCTCCGCTGCATGGTCTCCTGGTGGGGATCAGCCCGAAAACGAAGAAGCCTCAACTAGGCCCCTGGACTGAAGCCTGTGAGCTTGCCTTTAATACCTTAAAGGACAAGCTGACCTCTGCCCCTGTGCTCGCTTTTGCAGACTTTACTCGCCCATTTAATCTGTATACTGATGCGAGCCTACATGGGTTGGGTGCGGTTCTCACTCAAAAAGATGGGGGCAAAAAACAAGTGATAGCCTTCGCTAGCCGTAGCCTTAGCCCCTCTGAAAAAAATGATGCAAACTACAGCTCCTTTAAATTAGAGCTCTAAAAATGGGCGGTCACAGAAAAGTTTAAGGAGTATCTCCTTGGGGCGACCTTCACGGTTTACACCGACAACACTCCTTGCACTCCTTGTCACTCCTGCACCACAACACTGGGGGCTGTTGAACAGCGATGGGCTGCTAAGCTGGACAATTTTAACTTCTCCCTTTATTATACGCCCGGACGAGTCAATGGGAATGCAGACGCTTTGTCTCACAGGACAGACCTGGTACCAACTCATCTTGCCGGTGACTAAGAGGATGGAAGTGTGGCACTGGTGCCATGAGAAGGCAGGACATTTTGGGCCAGACAAAACAATTTCCCTGATCCATAGCAGGTTTTTCTGGGTAGGCCTGGAGGCAGATGTTAAGCAATGGTGTAGTGCCTGTTCACGCTGTGTACATTATAAGAAGCCAGTTCAATCAACAAAAGCCCCATTAGTGCCAGTTGAGACCTCTTACCCCATGCAACTTGTGTCTGTTGATTTTCTGAAGGTGGACTGCTCATCTAATGGGCTGTATAATTATCTGGTTGCAGTTGATCATTTCACAAAGTTTACTTGGGCTGCGCCCACGGTTGACCAGACAGCTGTAACTACAGCGAGGGCCTTGTGGCGGCATGTCTTCCAGCAATTTGGTCCACCTCACCAACTGCATTCAGATCAGGGTGCAAATTTTAGCCCCAACCTGATAAGGGAATTATGCAAACTGTATGGGGTCCAAAAAAGCCAGACCACACCATACCATCCTGCTGGCAATGGGACATGTGAGCAATTTAATCGCACCTTGATTCAGTTGTTGGGCATGCTGGCAGACGAACAGAAGAGTCGTTGGCCAGAATACATAGCAGAGCTGGTGTTCCTATATAACAATACTGTTCATAGTTCCACAGGCTGTACACCCTTCTATATGATGTATAGCCGCCATGGTCACCTTCCACTCGACCTCGCCCTAGATGCAGAAGCTGCCCAGACTGAGGAGCCCACGGATGGTTGGGTCCAGCGGCACTTTGACCGCTTACAGTATGCCCACCAGTTTGCACGTAGCCACCTACAACGATCCAATGCCCAACAAAAGCTATGGTATGACTCTACAGCCAATGGGTGTCCCCTCCTCCCAGGTGAACGGGTGTTGGTCAAGCGTCTAGGTCCAAGAGCCTGTGGCAAGTTGACGGACTTCTGGGAGGAGGTTCCCTACATGGTGGTGAGACAACCTAATCCTCAGAACCCAGTTTATGTGGTGCGCTCTTTACAGGGGGGTGGTGATGAAAGAGTTCTGCATAGAAACCTGCTACACCCCTGTAGCCTCAACCTGGAGGGGAGCCCGCCAGGGCCACTTGAACATGTAGAAGTGAGTGATGTGCCTCCCAGAATGCCATGGATAATGTTTTTACCCGAAACAGGGGCTCCCGGAGGAGGGCCAGGCCTGATGATGAACCCCCACGGAAGCAACGGTGGAACCAGGCCAGCAGAGGACCCAGGAGATGAAGGGACTGCCAGATGAGATCAGATGATGGAAGGCCAAGGACTGACTCCAGAACAACTCTCGATGCAGCCAGATGGTGGCAACCTACAACGGTCCACTCGACCTACAAGGAGAGTACCGCCTTCACGTTTTATGTTCACAGAATAAGGGGGCAGTAGCTAAACCTGGAGAGGTAGTAGTCGCGGGACTCGACTATGAAAAAGGGGGGGCAGGTGTAACGGGGGTTTATCGGGTTTTTTTGGGGTGTAGTGGTCTAGTCACGGGTGGCACCAGATGTAAATAAGGAAGTAGCGTAGTGCATGGGTGCAACGGTTGTCAAAGAGTGTACTGCAGTGTTCCTATATGACTGAACCGCAGTGGTGTAAACATGAACTTGGACTTTTTGTAGTGGTGATACTGATGCATGATCATAGTTTTACCGGTGTGTAGTGACGTGGAGATGGGTGCATTAATTAACTTGTTTGCCCTTGTTACATGGTTCGTTGCCGCTGATTGCTCTCTCTCCCTCTCCATTTTAGCCCCGCCAATCCGTGAACTGCATTCCTGAGTGAACGCTGTATAAAATCCACACGGGAGCAACAAACAAGGATCTTTGTACAGGGAGCACCGGAATCCCGAGCATCCTGGTAGCAACGGAGTGGCATTGCTTTGTTCGAGGTTTTGTTTCCTGGTCTCCAGTATCACCCGCCGCGCCTCCTGCTACAGGTCCTTTTTCACCTGGGGAGTTATTCCACCAGGCACGCTGATTCCTGTGCTTCTTTGCCTTCTTTAAGGCTTTCTGACCTCCGGAGGTGATATGAACTGCATGTATTTGCATTGAATGTGTATAGCGGGTTAGCGGTGTGGTTACTTAGTAGCAATTGCCTGTGTAAATGACGTAACCGGAGTCCGGGATGTTATGCTTGCCAGATGCTCTTTTTCCTGTGTATTCCTGAATATTGATTAAGACCAATTGAGTTGATGCTAGAAATGTCTATGGGGTTGTGGATGAGACATTGCCTTTCTGCGTAAAAGCTATGTTATTTTAACACTTGTGTATAAGTAAATAAATGTAAACTTGATTTTATTTCGGAGTGTTTCTTACCCAGCCACAAGCTTGAATGAACCTAGTGTGTCCGAGTCAATTCCTGTGGTTAGCATTGCCCCCTTGGGGCTGGCGTAGTTAGTTACTTGCTGTTATTTAATCTGTCACACTTTAAAAAGGCCTACACAGGTTCCTCAGAAGATGGCATGCATGACAGACCAACAAGGCTTCGAACCAATGTGCCTAAATACACTACATTACCAAAAGTATTCGCTCACCCATCCAAATGATCAGAATCAGGTGTCCTAATCACTTAGCCTGGCCACAGGTGTATAAAATCAAGCACTTAGGCACGCAGACTGTTTTTACAAACATTTGTGAAAGAATGGGCCATTCTCAGGAGCTCAGTGAATTCCAGCGTGGAACTGCCATAGGATGCCACCTGTGCAACAAATCCAGTCGTGAAATTTCCATGCTCCTAAATATTCCACAGTGAACTGTCAGCTCTATCATAACGAAATGGAAGAGTTTGGGAACAACAGCAAGTCAGCCACGAAGTGGTAGGCCACGTAAACTGACGGAGAGGGGTCAGCGGATGCTGAAGCGCATAGTGCAAAGAGGTCGCCGACTTTCTTCACAGTCAGTTGCTACAGAGCTCCAAACTTCATGTGACCTTCAGATAAACCCAAGTACAGTACGCAGAGAGCTTCATGGAATGGGTTTCCATGGCTGAGCAGCTGCATCCAAGCCACACATCACCAAGTGCAATGCAAAGCGTCGGATGGAGTGGTGTAAAGCACGCTGCCACTGGACTCTAGAGCAGTGGAGACGCATTTTCTAGAGTGATGAATCACGCTTTTCCATCTGGCAATCTGATGGACGAGTCTGGGTTTAGAGGCTGCCAGGGGAACGATACATTTTGGACTGCATTGTGCCGACTGTGAAATTTGGTGGAGGAGGAATTATGGTGTGGGGTTGTTTTTCAGGAGTTGGGCTTCTTAGTTACAGTAAAAGGAACTTTGAATGCTTCAGGATACCAAAGCATTTTGGACAATTCCATGCTCCCAACCTTGTGGGAACAGTTTGGAGCGGGTCCCTTCCTCTTCCAACATGACTGTGCATCAGTGCACAAAGCCAGGTTCATAAAGACATGGATGACAGTCTGGTGTGGATGAACTTGACTGGCCTGCACAGAGTCCTGACCTGAACCCGACAGAACATCTTTGGGATGAATTAGAGCGGAGACGGAAAGCCAGGCCTTCTCGACCAACATCAGTGTGTGACCTCACCAATGCGCTTTTGGAAGAATGGTCAAAATTCCTATAAACACACTCCTCAACCTTGTGGACAGCCTTCCCAGAGGAGTTGAAACTGTAATAGCTGCAAAAAAGGTGGACCGACATCATATTGAACCCAATGGGTTAGGAATGGGATGGCACTTAAGTTCATATGTGACTCAAGGCAGGTGAGCGAATACTTTAATATAATATAGTGGTAATATAGTGTATGTACTCCTTGAAAAATGCAACAAATATCTATAGAGCTGACTATGGCCCCTTGAGAAGTCCAGGAATCTTAGAAATTAATTAGAAATTAACATGCATAATTTGTATCAGACATTTTACACATAATCTTACTCAGAAATAATTATAAAAAACTTTATTGTTATTCAAACATCTTCCAAAGTTGTACTCAGAAAAATTACACAAAAATAAATGGCAAATATCATGTGCTTCCACCCCCTCCGCCATGTTGCAATATAACATTTTTTTAGGCAATGCAAGCACTTGGTCTACAGATGGTTTGAGTGCTGGGGCTTCCTTGGCAAAAGTGTCCCTCCAGTGTGGTGCTACGGATACAGAGGGAATTTTCAGATGCATCAGGGCAGTACTTATCTCATGGATAAGTTAATTAAAGACCAGAACTGAACTGTTATATATTTGCACTTTATAACTTTGCACATTCAAATTTGTAGTTTGATCAGTTTGATTTCAATTGTAGTTCTTTATTGTAGTTCATCAAAATTACATAAATATATAAACTTACAAATTGTTGGCTCCATCTCCACTTGTTTCATTGTGTGCTCTCCTTTCTTGGCCTTTGGGAACACGATGCCATCCACCAGTTTCCCCTTGGAGGTCCTTGGTGGGCAATCATTATTCATATTGTAGTACATTGCAGCAAGGTACAACCTGTAAAGGTAAAGGGGGGTAGTGGGGGGTGGAAATAAGTAAACAATGATAACTGGCTGCTACTGACCATGTACTACACTTGAAAGAAACTCTGTACATTAGCAGAAATGTAAATTGATGGTGAATCGATTGTTGTTTCAAAATGGTTCAAAACTTGCAACCATGTTCACAGGGCTATTTTAGAAACAAGCTTAAAAACTACTGTCACGGTGTCGCTCTGAATCTCTGGTATTCGTGGTTTTTTTTCTGTCTGTTCATCATTGTTTCACTTACCTCGTTATTAGTGTTACTCTACCAGTCTGCTCCCCGCACCGTTTGCACCGCCGTTGTAATTACCCTCACCTGCCTTCCTCGTTTCTCGATCACCGTGATTATCCGTCTCACCTGCACTCCCCACTTATCGCCACTTTACACTCGTTCTGGTAGTTAGTTCCTTCACTATTTAGACTCGCCCCTTTTTCTCACTCTTTGTCAGTCCGTCTGCAAACCACACTCTTGGCAAGCGTATAGACTCTGGCTCCGATTTCCTGCATTTCTGCTGAGATTTCGCTCCCCGTTTTCCCCGGTTTTCTGTTACCCGTTTGTCATGAGTTTTTGGTTTCTCTGTCTGTTTTCCTGCCCGTCTGCCTCCTGTGTTTCTGCCTGCCCTCTTCCCCTGCCTTCAGTTCACCCGTCTCCTGCTCCCCTCATCCCTACGGCCGCTTCCTGGTTTTCGACTCCTGCCTGTCCCTCGACTCTGCTCAGCTCTGCTGCTTCCTGGTGACGACCTCTGCCTGTCTACGACTCTGCTTGGCTCTCCAGTCCCTGGCTTCGACTCCTGCCTGTCCCTCGACTCTGCTCAGCTCTGCCGCTTCCTGGTTTTTGACTTCTGCCTGTCCCTCAACTCTGCTCAGCTCTGCTGCTTCCTGGTGATGACCCCTGCTTGTGTACGGCTCTGCTCGGCGCTCCCTTCCCTGGCATCGACTCCGGCCTGCTCACGACTCCGCTCTGTCCTGCTGTTCCGGGTTACGACTCAGCCTGCCCAGCGCTCCCCAGCTACTGCTGCCTGCTCGCAACGAGGTGCTCCTGTGCCTCGGCCCCTCCTCCTGGGGCTCCCCGGTTCCAGTGCTGCGCTCCCGGGCGAGCGGCTCCCCGGATACCAGTCCGCCCCGAAAGGGGCGTTTTGCCTTTTTCCACATTTCCCCGAACCCTTCAATAAACTAGTGTCTGAGAAAGTTCGCTACTGGGTCTGCCTCCTGTCTGTCCTGGTGTCTGACAACTACAATGGCAAAGAATACGTTTTATCTTTGCTTCGAAAGTGAGGTCCCAGTGTTTTTGACGAAAGCTGCGTCCCTTGACAAACAAAACTAGGAGCATTTGTTTGGTGAAGCCGGCTTAATGCTGTCTGAGGTTGGGGAAACAATCCGGGGTGAAGTAGCCAGAGCAATCTACCAACCTCGGATTTAAGTTTTGTGGGACCTGGTTATAAATGACCATCAGCCATTCCCGCTGGGTTTTTGGGGAGGCTTGTGCAAAGTCTTGACATCCCAGGTACATCCTGGAACGTTACACACGTGCTCAGACATTCTTCTTGGTTGTTTTTCTCTCGTCCAACACAGCCGTTAGCGGTCTCTGAAGCTATCTTATGCCTCTGGCATACGTTTATATATTTCCCACCATTACAGTGGGTTGGAACATACAAATTTAAGGGGGTGTATCCAAAAGGGCTAGAGCTCCTATGACACATTATCACACCTCTGTTCAGACTGACCCATGTCAACACGGACATTTCTAGTTTGAAATTTTGAAGGTAAAAGCAGGCAGGAGATGGCGTTGAAGTTTTGGTATGGTCTATTTGACAATACAAGCTGCCTAAATTCAACAGCAACAAGGTAAATGTGGTTTTGAATTCTAGGACTTTTTTAAAGCCTCTATGTGTAAGAATTTTTCCCATCTAGCGGTGAGGTGCTATATTGCACTCTAGGCACAAGTGCCCTCAGTTACAAAACTATAGTACACCAGAAAACTGCATACGCTCATTCCCATGCAAAACGTGGTAAAAACGTGAGCTAGAATGAGCAGTAGGCTATTTAAGCTCAAATTCACATCAAGCCAGGACATGGTGTACAGACGATACAAACTTGCGCTAGTTTCCATGTTCATTTACATTTACATTTACATTTATGCATTTAGCAGACGCTTTTATCCAAAGCGACTTACAACTCATCAACTATCAATTGTTCAGGGCCAGTCTCCCCTAGAGCAACTTAGGGTTAAGTGCCTTGCTCAAGGGCACAACGGTGGCAGCCGGGATTCGAACCCACAACTTTTCAGGCTACTTACACACTAGCCAGGTTCCTTAACCACTACGCTACCACCACCACAGATAGATGAGGGCCAATGTGCGTCAAGGTTTCCCTTGAAACTATAAGAATACAGTCCAATATCAGGTAGACAACAAGACGGTATAAACAGTATTGTTTCCTTCATAGATTTCAAATGACCGTATAATTCAACATAAAGAGCATGCAACCTTGAAGATTTCCATCCATAGTTAACATCCCATTAGGTTTTGCTTGTTTTGTAATGCTAATAAGCAATGACAACTAATAAGATGGATATTTAGCCTTTCTGCACCTTTCTTTTTCAGTTTGCAGAACTGCCATCTTATGATATAGGCTACAGATACACCCCACACAACACCGTCTTCATAAAAGTATGCAATTACTATGTAAGAAATAACATTCTGTGAGGCGGTCATTATCGTGGAATAAATCCAGAGTGACGAGAGCCTGACGCGGAGTGGATGCTTAGGTCAACTAAACTCCCCAACTTTGGGGAAATAAAAACTTTCAATTTAGTTTGTTTGAATGTAAAGCAGAAAGCAGACAACTTCAACATCTCGTTGGAATGAACATGGCAATCTACATTGGCTACGCCAGCACAATGCATATTTAAATGGCAAATACAAAGCCTACCTGAACACTGTGCTTTTTTGATGGAGGTAATTACTGATCTTAATTAATGATCATATTTGTCATAATTGTGAATGAAAAAAAAATATATTTTTGTTAATAGACAACCTGAAAAATTACACAATGTGGCTAAGTAGATTATAATTCGTATAATTAATATTGTTGTGTTGTATTTATGTTGTTAATAGAATGGTTAAGCTGTGATCAGTGAAGTTGTATTTTATATTCATCCAACCATTGTTTATTCAAAGAAGACTGACAGAGCAGGACTATGCTGTTTAACAATTACAGTGGATTTTGACACTAATTTCAGTCACTACATTTCAGTCATTTTAGCAGTTGGTTAGGGTTCATGATTTACTCTAAATCTAAATTAAGTAGGGCTCCCTAATCAGTTTAATACCACCAAACCAGCTGGAGGTCTTTGGTCGCAGTAAGCATGCACTGGTGTCCCTGCAAAGATACAGGTAAACCTCTTGGAAGAACAGCAGACGTCGACGTCAGAGGTTTTATACATAGAGTACTATGGTTTGTTATGGATTGCTGGGTTGCTATTGTGGAAGTGGTTCCCAGGAAGTTGCGAGGGTTCTTGAGGTTGTTGCTAGGTTGTTGCTAGGCTGGATACAGTGCTTGCTATGGTGGTTGCTAGGTTAGTGATGTTGGTTGCTATGTCATCATTTTGGAAGTGGCTACTAGGACCTTGCTAAGGTGCTTGAGGTGGTTGCTAGGCTGCTAGGGAAAGTTGGTAGTCACACATGACACTTCTTAAATTACTGTTTATTGTACTAGGACTGTGGAATGTCACCAGGACTGTGAAATGTTTACAGAGAAGAGTAGGTAGTTAGGGAGGCAACAATGGGATATAGAATTCCAAAGTTCCAACATTCATTTTGAATTAGACTTTTTCGCTCGTTTATCGCAGATATTTGAAAAAAATAAAACTGATGAAAAATGGATAGTAGAAGTGTCCTAAATGAGGCATGCAAAGTTTTTTTTTTTTTTATGCGATTTGTGCACAAATATCTTGCTAGATAGCAAAGATCATTGCTAGAGTAGACATGGTGGTTGCTATTGGAATCATGTTAGTTGCCATGTTGCTAGGTTGCTAGGTCATCATTTTTGAAGTGGTTGCAATAGCACAAATTACATTTGCGCAAATCCGAAAATTGAAGAAATTCATAGTGAACATAGATAAGCAGGGATGGCTATGAACAGAAGCTCAAGCACATGCTGTAAATAATGTGCATTATTTGTTTAAGCTCCCGTTAGAAAGCACTATTTGACATATGTCAGAAGTAACAGCAACACTTTATATGCTTTAGAATGCACACCACTGAATGATAGAAATATTAGTGTAGGACATATTGTGGCGGTAGTAGGGTCTATTTAAAGTTTTGGGGTGCCAGGTGATTATTAACCACCGCTCAGATAGAGCAAACTATCAAATAATCAAGCTAAACTAGATAAAATTATTGTATTGATATGTTTAGTCAAGACCAGTCTAGCAATAAAATGACAATAAGTATTACTAAAACACTCAAGGCATTGAATTTGTTCAACAGTATGTTATATTCAATATACATATTAAGGTTACAGAGCAAAATAAACAGTAGCTCTATGAGTCTCTGTGTTTTACATTGCCGCAAAAAACAAGGAAGACGGGATCTTCAGGAAAAAAAGGAGAGGGAAAAAAAAAAGTCTTCTTCAAAAGGGCCTCTCTTCAATTACCATAACAAATAGCTTCAGCCATACACCAGAGTCCAAACAGTAATTAGGCAGCTCTACTTTCTACGTTGTCACAAATGAAATAAAAATTTACAAAACAAAAGAATAACCAGACTGGGCTACTCCCCGCCTGCTTTTACCCCGTTTAAACCCTGTACATAGAACATTTACACATACATTATATGTTAGAAAAAGAAAAACTATTTGGAAAACAAAATATTTATCCAAAAGGATCCCGTGTTTATCCTAACAAAAGGGTAAATAACCGCGAAGTTCAGCCTTGAAACAAATGCAGACACGGCACACAAACAATGGGAAGAGAGGCGCGGACCACCTACGAACAATGATAAAACAGTTTGTATGTAGGTGATCACGCAGCTCCCCGCATAAATCCCACGGCAAGAAAGCAACAAGCTTACCCCAATACCGCGTCCCCCGCAGAACGCTGACAAAACAGAGTAGGGAGACAGCGGAGCTCAGGCAAGCGCTGAAGTCGTCACAAGGAGACCTTCCAAATCCCTGTTCGTAAGATCCACCCGCTAAACAATGATAAAACAGTTTGCGATGGTGAAAGTGTACTTACGAACGGCGAGAAGTCTCCTGGGCCTAACAAAGTCGGGCTCTCTGGACATAAACCACAATGCCTGCACAAACGTAGGCCAAACGCTGCGAAACCGCACAGATGCACTGCCAGCACGCAGGTGAGCAGGAGTGTGAAAGAGAGACCAAGGCGGGGCTATCTGAGCTGGAACTTATAGAGGCCATTCATCACCCGTATGTCGACTCCATGTTTTTTACCGTGTCAGGAAAACATGTTTATTATTATGACCGCCGCTAGCGAAGCTAGCGAAAGCGGTCATATTGGTGTTGCTGCACGTTTTTTCCCTTTTTTTTTTTTTTTTTTTTAATTTTTTTTTTTTTTTTTCACCGATTTTCCGTCAACGATTCCCGGGACACTGAAACTCAGGGGGAGATGAATGTTTGTAGGCATGTAGCCCTAGAAGTTTGTGAGCGAATATGAGCTTTTGGCCCCCAAGGGCCCCCCCCCCACTGTGCCAGTGTCCGTCAAAGAGGGGGAGACCAGCAAAAGTTTTCGCTGAATAACTCGATGAACCTTTCACCCAACAACACGAAATTTTTGTAATATGTCGGTGTTACAGAGACGTATCGACCCAGCCCATAAACACTCACTTGAAGCATAGCGCCACCTACTGATATGGGTAAATGCAAAAATTGGGATTTTGAGTTGGCAATATCTTGGACCGAGAAGCTGGGAACTGCGCAAAATATGTCATGCACGATCACCCTAAAACCACAGCACAAGCCATGAAATTTGGACCATAGGGGGCGCTGTAATTGCAGAAAATGTCATTTTGCCTATTATCTAGAGAATGCTAATGTTTACAGCAATTTTCTTTTTATTGTGAAAACTACTGACCCTCACGCATTGAAAACACTGGTCGACGCCCACTTCCAACGAAAACGGTTTACGTGAAATTTTAACATTGCCAAAACGAATCTGAACGAACTCGTCATAGGCCGTTAATGTGAATCTCACCAAATTTGGTATACGTCATCTACAGACAATGCTGACAAAAAGTTATCAAAGGATTTATCTTGAGATAAATTGTTTCGAAGTTACACGTCAATGAACATTGAACACGTAGCTTAAAATTTTTTAAAAGTACATATCTTGGCTTTTAATTGCTCAAATTACGTCAAACTGGGCATGCCATCTCTAAACTGCTTTTTTGTCATGTGTACTAAATTTTGTGACATTTCGTCATAGGGGGCGCTGTTTTTTTGTCGAAGCTAGGTGTCAAAAACCAGTTTTTGTTAAATAACTCGTTAACATTTTTGCCCAAGATAACGATTTTGTGTTAGTATGTTGGTGTTACAGAGACGTATCGACCCAGCCCATAAACACTCACGTGAAGCAAAGCGCCACCTAGTGATTAGGGTAAATGCAAAAATTGGGATTTTGAGTTGCCAATATCTTGGGCTGAGAAGGTGGGAACTGCACGAAATATGTCATGCACGATCACCACAAAGACCTCTGAAACCACAGCACATGCCATAAAATTTGGTCCATAGGGGGCGCTGTAATTGTAGAAAATGTCATTTTGCCTATTATCTAGAGAATGCTAATGTTTACAACATTTTTTTTTTTTCGTGAAATCTACTGACCCTCACGCATTGAAAACACTGGTCGACGCCCACTTCCAACGAAAACGGTTTACGTGAAATTTTAACATTGCGAAAACGAATCTGAACGAACTCGTCATAGGCCGTTAATGTGAATCTCACCAAATTTGGTATACGTCATCTACAGACAATGCTGACAAAAAGTTATCAAAGGATTTATCTTGAGATAAATTGTTTCGAAGTTACACGTCAATGAACATTGAACACGTAGCTTAAAATTTTTTAAAAGTACATATCTTGGCTTTTAATTGCTCAAATTTGGTCAAACTTGGCATGCCATCTCTAAACTGCTTTTTTGTCATGTGTACTAAATTTTGTGACATTTCGTCATAGGGGGCGCTGTTTATCGCCGAAGCTAGGTGTCAAAAACCAGTTTTTGTTAAATAACTCGTTAACATTTTTGCCCAAGATAACGATTTTGTGTTAGTATGTTGGTGTTACAGAGACGTATCGACCCAGCCCATAAACGCTCACGTGAAGCAAAGCGCCACCTAGTGATTAGGGTAAATGCAAAAATTGGGATTTTGAGTTGCCAATATCTTGGGCCGAGAAGGTGGGAACTGCACGAAATATGTCATGCACGATCACCACAAAGACCTCTGAAACCACAGCACATGCCATAAAATTTGGTCCATAGGGGGCGCTGTAATTGTAGAAAATGTCATTTTGCCTATTATCTAGAGAATGCTAATGTTTACAACATTTTTTTTTTATCGTGAAATCTATTGAACCTCACGCATGGAAAACACTGGTCGACGCCCATTTCCAACGAAAACAATTTACATGAAATTTGAACATTGCGAAAACGAATCTGAACGAACTCGTCATAGGCCGTTAATGTGAATCTCACCAAATTTGGTATACATCATCTACAGACAATGCTGACAAAAGTTATCAAAGGATTTATCTTGAGATAAATTGTTTCGAAGTTACACGTCAATGAACATTTAACACGTAGCTTAAAATTCTTTAAAAGTACATATCTTGGCTTTTAATTGCTCAAATTTGGTGAAACTTGGCATGCCATCTCTAAACAGCTTTTTTGTCATGTGTACTAAATTTTGTGACATTTCGTCATAGGGGGCGCTGTTTATCGCCGAAGCTAGGTGTCAAAAAACAGTTTTTGTTAAATAACTCGTTAACATTTTTGCCCATGATAACGATTTTGTGTTAGTATGTTGGTGTTACAGAGACGTATCGACCCAGCCCATAAACGCTCACGTGAAGCATAGCGCCACCTAATGATAAGGGTAAATGCAAAAATTGGGATTTTGAGTTGCCAATATCTTGGACCAAGAAGGTGGGAACTGCACGAAATATGTCATGTACGATCACCACAAAGACCTCTGAAACCACAGCACATGCCATAAAATTTGGTCCATAGGGGGCGCTGTAATTGTAGAAAATGTCATTTTGCCTATTATCTAGAGAATGCTAATGTTTACAACATTTTTTTTTTATCGTGAAATCTATTGAACCTCACGCATGGAAAACACTGGTCGACGCCCACTTCCAACGAAAACAATTTACATGAAATTTGAACATTGCGAAAATGAATCTGAACGAACCCGTCATAGGCCGTTAATGAGAATCTCACCAAATTTGGTATACGTCATCTGCAGACAATGCTGACTAAAAGTTATCAAAGGACTTATCTTGAGATAAATTGTTTCGAAGTTACACGTCAATGAACATTGAACACGTAGCTTAAAATTTTTCAAAAGCACATATCTTGGCTTTTAATTGCTCAAATTTGGTCAAAGTTGACATGCCATCT
Organism: Tenualosa ilisha; assembly: GCA_015244755.2. NCBI lineage: Eukaryota > Metazoa > Chordata > Actinopteri > Clupeiformes > Clupeidae > Tenualosa > Tenualosa ilisha. The sequence continues at coordinate 371,501 of PYXC01001443.1, read as the reverse complement.
CTAAACAGCTTTCTTGTCATGTGTACTAAATTTTGTGACATTTCGTCATAGGGGGCGCTGTTTATCGCCATATATAGGTGTCAAAAGACCTATATATATATATATATATTTTTTTTTTATATAATACTCCATACAAGACAATCTTATGACTACCATCTCTACACAAACACCAAGTGGCAAGAGTTCAAATTAACACATGTAGGCTACATACATACTATGACAACACCTACCCTTTCATAAATCACTCCTACACACTACAAAATCACACACAATCTCATTCATTCAAAAAATACATCCATACCCACTTCCAAGACATAATTTCCAATCTAATTCCCACCTCACAACACTGTTCTACCACACACTTGTCATGCCAACAGTTCTCACATTTCAATACATTGCGGCGGTCATACCATGTATCGCTATGCGGTACATCTAGTTTTCAAATTATCATTGCAATTATCATGCCAAAATTTAAAATGAAATGAAATATTTACATTTGGCTTTTCATTTTCCTGATAAGCATGATTCATTTGTGTCAAAAAATAAAATAAATTTAAAACGTCTACATGTCATTTCATTTTCATTGCCATCCTGGTATATTACTGCTAGATCTTAAAATGTAAATGCATACTGAAAAAATTAAATCCAAACTTTGCTTTGGCTTTTCATTTTTCTCATAACTGATGTGTCAAAATAAAAACGTTAAAGACAAGGACACCTGCTGGCGATTTACTTTCCATTTGTCACATTGCTTTTTCATTTCCCACTTTGCATTTTCATTTTTAAGCTCGTCACATGCATTTATTATCATTTCTTTAAGCAGCTTTAACCTCCTATACAATTCATATTATGAACTTTAAAAACGTGCGTGCATTCAATACAAAACATACCAATGTACTAGTAACTTGGTATTAATCCCGTGTATTAGGCTATCAGGACCAAGTGCATGAAAAGTTAGCCCGTTTTCGAACCACACCGCACGCCAGGTTGTCTTTGTGTTCAAACCAAAGTATTAACATTTTTATTTTTCTTGCAGTGTGCTGACCAGTAGGTGTCTACACTGTGCATTTGAAGCCTCGAGAAATGAATCACTTTTCAACACATTTGGCTGGAAGGCATCAAGATGTTGTGAACATAGACTGTATGAAGCTTCACCTCATCATCAGTAGTGGTACGCCCACCTAAATATACACGTGAGGTACGATTTAGGCTACTTAATATTCTCAAAGTTTACTTGGCACAGTCAAGAAGGAAAAAGCAGTTGGTAAAAACAAGTAAGTCGACAAAAATACATTATTTTGGGGTCTACGGCGTTCATTTACCATCCCTGCCAGGGGCTTGCACGGATTTGTTTTCCGCCATCGTCGCTGACGTTGTGTTCATACATCTACCATGTGACCGTAACAGCCTACCATATCGCCACTTTCGGGGCTTTTACATACCTCGGGTAGCGCATGATTGTCTCTGGTGATTTCCCAGATCCCTGCTGTGCGGAAGAATCTTGAAAGGTGAGTGAGGTGTCGACCTTTTCTCATTTACCTTATTTTCAGTTGCATTTTCTCAACTTCTACGATAAAAAACAAAACTATGATGGAAGTGTCACATGAAATGAAATGAGTGAAATGAGTTTTATCGAAGTTAAGCGAAATGAAATGAGCGAAATTAGTTTTATCGGAGTTAGGCGACGCTAGGTGACTTCTTTCGCTTTCGTTTTCTTGTGGCAAAATGTTGCAATTGGCCCAAAGTAACGAAAATAACCTGAATCAGGCTAAGTAATAAAATCGACTTTTCAGATGGAAATAATTTCAGTTGGAATTTAGTTGCCCTGGCAGAATCAGAGCACTTCTGACACAAATTCTGTTTTATTAGAAGTCGTGGTTGTATCGTAGGCTATAGGCCTAGTTAAAGCCTTTGTGTAAGACAGGCCCAGGGTGTAGCCTAGGATGCGACGAGGCGATTATTCGAACCATCCAAATGAGGTACATGAAACTATTTGTTTGGCATAGTGCCTTTTGCCACCAGCGCAGTTCTCGTGGTGGTTTTTAGCCAGTGCCAAATCTCGAACCAGTTCTTGCTCTCCACACAAATACATTTGGCTAACTTAATGGTCCAGAAACAACGACCAGCTACGTCAGGTGATGGTTTCCTTAGCTTGCAGGTTACGTCTTGAGTGGAGATAGTTTGTTGACAACTTCCAAATCATAGCACGCGTATTCTTAGGTTACAACGAGATTTTTAGATTGCACCTACAGGTAAGCTACAAATTCTCGCAAACTTTGTAAAAAAAAAAAAAAATGGGGGAAAAGACCAAAATAAATATAGGCCTATTTATGCCAACTATGACGCTTGGTCCACCGTTCTACACCGGTATTACAAGATATCAGGTTTCTGAGATTCTGAGTTTCCATGGGCAGGGTTATCGTGAATATTCATGAAGAGGGAATATCCTGGCCATGCGCTCTAGCCCAAGACAGAGCCATAGAGAGAGAGAGAGAGTTCCGGCACGCTGTGATGTCGCCTCAAGGGCTGTTACGTGGTTCATGTAGACTGTTGGCAACGTTATCGTATGGGACAGACATCAGACAAAATGGGATTAACAGAGGAATTACTCGTAAATTTATCAAATTGTGTTACTTGTTATGAATCTGTTTTCATATTTGTGGCATGTGGCAATTTGATGTGTGAGTCTGCTGTGGTGACAATTAAAGTAATTGAATATTTTTAAGGGAAAATATCTTGAATATCTTCACAGGTCCTAGAGCAGGTAAAATTATTTTTTTTGTGTAAATCCACATACATTCTGTATCCCGAGGATAGATAACACTAAGGTTAATCAATCATTTGTGATTTAATTGCGATTTCCTAGAACTGACTGTGCAGATGGATAGCCACAGATATTAGCCTACTAATAGCCATATTAAATTCATATCTGTGCTGTTATCACCATAGTACTGCTTGGCCAAAGTTCTTCTCCTCCTCTAAGCTAACAGATACCAGCACCATATTTACATTTACATTTATGCATTTAGCAGACGCTTTTATCCAAAGCGACTTACAACTCATCAACTATCAATTGTTCCGGGCCAGTCTCCCCTAGAGCAACTTAGGGTTAAGTGCCTTGCTCAAGGGCATAACGGTGGAGGCTGGGATTCAAACCCACAACTTTTCAGGCTACTTACACGCTAGCCAGGTTCCTTAACCACTACGCTACCACCACCCCATATTACCATTACCCAAACATGTCGAGCGTTAGTGACTACATAATTGTTAGTGTCCAGGTTTAAACATAACATTGGTAACAGCAGCCACACATCCCTGATGTCTATGACACTCTATTCCTCACTAGAACCATGTTAGTAAACCAGTCTACATTAAAACTTGCTCTGCATCAATAAAGCAGTATTCATGAACAGGTCAAGTAGAGCTTTATTTTTATCTCAATAAAATATACAACATATACAGTAATACACAGTCCAGTGTCAATTTGGGACTTGATTTATTCAGGCGCTAGTCTATGCAAATTAAATGTCATTGTCCCCTAAGTAGAGGTAGATAGTGTGAAAAAAATATCTTGACCTGCAGCTATATTCAATATAAAAACAATCGACATTACACTACAATGCACTGTAGGCCTACATATCATAGACTTAGTTCACATTTCATTAATTGGCAGAAATATCAATCACAGTAAGACGACCATGGTGCAAGGGCTACGCAGAAGGGCATAAAGTGTCTTGGGGGTATGTGGTAGTTAAAAGTTTGGTTATCCTGACTCATTTATATATTCTGTGTGTTAACATTTTTTCAGAGAGCCGTCCAGTGTGCTCGGGGTACACAGCTGGATGTAGAATGTGACTGAAATTTGGGGACCATATATGTAGGCTATGTAATAAACATCCTCTCTTACCATATGGTGCTGACGGCAGAGTATATATATATATATATATATATATATATATATATAGGAGAGCATATAAGTACAATATGACAATATGTACACACACAATGACCCCTTTAAAAACAGCAAATAATCTAAGTGCAAAATGTAGGCCACAGCTGCACAGTAAGTAGAAAAATGGAGTGTGGCGTCCAATATCAATCTGGTGATATTTGCCTTCTGTATTTTAACATTAAATCAACATACTATGAAATAAGAAAATGTAGTCAGACCAGTCTCTAGAGGGTAAGGCAACAACAAGTACTTTCATAAGGATGGGTGTTTGCATCTAAAACCAAGTTCATTCTCCTCTGTTGTCCTCTGTGTTGCTGGTGTATGGAGTAGAAATGTAGTAAGCAGAAGAAGAAGAAAACAATACTCAATGGACACTAGGACAACACATTCACAGACATGTTCACATTCAGTCATTTCAACTGCGAAGCTAGCCAAGGGGCAGAGAGGAGCACTACACTTGTGAAGAGACAAACTCTAGTCGGCACCGGATCTTTTGGTATCCAGCAAGACCTACAACAAAAATAAACAAATCGGCATGTGTATTGCTGTTACGTTTGCTGTTATTTAGCTCTTCTAAATGCATAAATGTAAATGTACATGTTACACAGTACAAGTATAGGATTTTCAGTCACAACAGATTTCATCTGCACCACAGTAAATGCATTAGATATTTAGCCTAAACATGGTTAGCACTAAATTTGCAGAAATCTACATGCAATGCTCTTCTGCATTGAAGATTTATGAGCTGATGATGATTATTATTTTTATAATTTTTTTCACCGATTTTCCATCAATGATCGCCGGGACACTGAAATGCTGGGGGGCATGAATCTTTGTAGGCTTGTAGCCCTAGTAGGGTGGCAACGATTAGAAGCTTTTGGCCCCCAAGGACCACCCACCTGTTGTGCCAGTGTCCATTAACCCATAATCAATCCATAAACACTCACTTGTAACTTAGTGATATGGGTAAATGCAAAAATTGGGATTTTGAATTGCCAATATCTTGGGCCAAGAAGGTGGGAACTGCACAAAATCTGTCGTGTACGATCAGCACAATGACCTCTGAAAACATAGCAGGTATCATAAAATTTGACTCATAGGGGGCGCTGTAATTGTACAAAATGTCATTTTGCCTATTATCCATGGAACGCTAAAGTTTGCAACCAAATTTTTTGTCTTGAAATCCATTGAGCCTCACGCATTGAAAACACTGGTCGACGCCCAGTTCCAATAAAAAAAAAATCTGTGAAATTTTAAAATTGCGAAAGTGAAAGTAAACAAACTTTTCATTGACCATTCATGTGAATCTCACCAAATTTGGTATATGTTATCTACAGACAATGCTGACAAAAAAATTATCAAAGGATTTATCTTGAGATGAACTGTTTCAAAGTTACATGTCAATCAAAATTCAAAACGTAGCTTAAAATTCTTCAAAAGTCCATGTCTTGGCTTCTAATTGCTCAAATTTGGTCAAAGTTGACATGCACACTAAACAGCTTTCTTGTCATGTGCACCAAATTTTGTTCTCAATACACTGCAGTGGTCATACCATGTACCACTATGCGGTACATCTAGTCTATTTAGCATGTTACTGAATTGATGCATTCCTGTTTTTTATTCTGTTAAAGCAATCATTTTCTATAATTTCTTAAAAAAAAAAAAAAAAAAAAATATGGGCTTATTTGGAACACCCATGAGCTTAAATGGTGCCACGGGACCAATTAAGCCCATCACAGACTTTTGACACATTTAGCTATACAGCTGTATGTGTAAAGATAGCTGTTGTAACAACTGTATTTGGAAGAGAAAAATAAATGTACCTGACAAATTAGCTCCGTTTAGATTGTTTTTTTCATTAACACTGACTAACTCTGGTTAGTGTTGGTTTGTACACAATTTTTTCCTTAATTCACTTTTGTAGTGTAATTCCAGCTCTTATCACAAATTAGAGTGTACCGATTTTTACAATAAGGGTCAGATTTACCATGCAGTGGGTAAAGATAATTGTCACAAAATACATTCAACAACTTTGTTGTAAAATGTCTTTGTCTTATCATTACAAAATAACACTATTATGTTATTTCATGTCGCTTTTAATAGATTTAAGTTTAACTTTTTAAATGCTCTGCGTGCACTGCAAATTCCTTCAGGAATTGTGTCCCTACTTATAATTATTATTCTTTCAACTATAATTGACTATAACCACTGAACCTACACTTCGCAATGTATTGTGTAGGTCTTGATCTGAAGGTGTCTGCTAAGTCAACTCAAGTGTGAGATTTATACTTTCTTGAGATTTTCAGTAAAAACGAATATTTCAACTGATTCCAATGGACTTCGGGTGAGCTGAGGGGCACTGTGATGTTATGGCTGGCCAGTCAAACTAATTAAGCACATGTCCTATACTGACAACTGTTTACAGCTACTTAAAGTCCCTCTGAGTTGAGATCCCATTGTCTGCCCCCCTCCCTCCAACTTGATAGGCAACTTTTATCGCTATATTTTGACAATATTAGACCATACCTATTCTCTACTTTTAATGTACAACTTAAACAAACTTCATTATTGCCCCTCACGTGTACTGCCTACTTGCATTTATTCTAATTAGATAAAGTAACTACACTGCAAAACATCAAACAATGGTTTACTCAGTTCCGTTGGTGCAATGAATGAATGAATGAATGAATGAAGCGGGCCTGATGTATCTTGTATGTTTCATTGCCCGTGGAACACACATATGCATAAATAAGGAGTGTGTTTAAGTGTTAGACTCTCTTGTCTTATCACGTTATTCCAAGTAACTGTCCATTTTCTATTTGATTTACTCATCCACTTCATTGCCTCCTGGCGCTAGTGTTTATGAAATAGTCAGCCCGCCCTTTTTTCTACATTTTGTAGCCCTTTTTGCAGGCATTTAGGGAGCATTTGTCACATTTGATTTCTTGATGCACTGATTTCTTGTGTTATGCCAAAGTCTGGTCAACTTTCCATTTTAATAAATATATTTTGAAATGTTGATGTTCTCAACTTGGTTCATTTTCACCCACTGTTAAACCTAATTCTAGGCAATGATTTAAGCTGAAGATGAATCTCCCAGAGGAGTCAATAGAGGGAGATGCAGAGCCAATTGGGAGAGGAGAGAAAGTGGTGCAGGGCTCTCTGAAGATGAATCTTCCTGAGGCGCAGCCAGGTGGCACAAGTGAGCAGTCCTGGACTAGAGCAGCACCTGTCTCAGTGGAACCAAGTCCACCAGTGAAAATGGATTTGTCTGGGGCCGGGAGAGTCCAGCAGTCTGCTGCTACCTGCTACCAGCTGATGGAGGAACAAACAGGTGGACCTCAGGAGTTTGACAGGTAGGCTGCACTGATACAGTAGACTCACAGCTGAAGAAGGTTATCTGTTGGGTAGGAGAATGGGAGGGTTATCTGTTGGGTAGGCGAACATTCCATGAAAGTAGTTTTGGTTCTCTGAAGGCATGCTAGGATGTTTTTTTTTCCCTACGGAAATACAGTAGTTTTGGTTTTTGTTTATTTTGTTTTGGTCGGCAGAAAAAAAAAAACACGAATAGTGGGATGCGAACTTGGGGCACCCACGTGCTATTCTCTAGCATTACTCCTACTTTATCAGGACTACTAAATGAAAGGACACAAAAAAGTAAGACATATATATATATATATATATATATATAAGTATGTATTGTCCATACAAGTTAAGGTAATGGCTTAACTGTTTCTGATTGTAGTGCTGATGTGTTGAATTGTTGCACAACATGACCTTCCAGGAACATTCCCATATGTGTGTGACAAGATCTTAGAGAAAGTGGGGGAAAATCTAATAATTTTACAACAGCCAGTGGGTAATTGTTGTTAATCAAGGTATTGGATGAACATTGCATTTCCCAGAAAACCACAGCACCAGTCCAGAATACTTTAACATTTTAAAGGCTGAACTTTTTACAGCCATAGTGTTACTTGCTTTTGTATAAATTTATGATGATGTCACATACCATCAAGCCAATGACTACCAATAACATTGGAGTCCTCTGTTAAAAGTTATACTAAAAGTGATAGCATGGTGATGGCCTGCTAACAGATATTGTATGTTTGAGGACTGTCAGTCCGCCACATCATAATGTAACAAACTCCCAAAAATGTTTATTACATGCATTTTTATTACATTATTGGGACTTATTACGTTACTGGGAAATTGCATTACATTGCAACATTAATTAAAATACATTAATTACATTAACAGGATCTACAGGCCTATTTTGAGCCCTAAGCTATTTTCAGAGTAATTTCACTACCTTTACTTTTAAGCTCTTATCTCAGTCATTATAAGACCCATCAACAGATGCAGTGTAGTGGGCAGTGCATGATGTGATCCTTGGCAGACCTCACAGGATTTGACATCTCATTTGATGTTTGCTCAATAGTGGCATCCATACCCGGCCACCATATATAACTCCTACCCAACCCTTTCATGTGTACAATGCCTGGCTGTGCATCATCCAGCATGGGTAACACCTCTTTCCTCGCCAGACTGGGAATAACGACACAACTGTCCCATAACCGGCAGTTCTTATGTGCCGACAGCTCATGACGCCGGTTGATAAATAACTTGAAACGGTTATCAGGCACCTCTGTTGTAGCTTGTAGTCATAGGCCCCAAGGATCACACTCCAGCATAGCATCTGAGTGGACAGCTCGGGGTGGGGCTAGAGTGGTGCAGCAGGCCTAAAAGGGGCTTGTGGTCCGTAAAAAAACACACAATGGTGATCTGCTAGGTACTGGTGAAATTTCTTGACTGCAAAAATGACAGCCAGTGCCTCCTTGTCAATAGACATAATTTCTCTCATTAGAAGACAGCGTTCTGGATGCAGAGTATGGGGGGGCCTCTTGCCATCTGGTTCAATAAGGCAGAGCAGTCCCCCCCAACCTACATGGTGAGGAGGGGTTTACCTTCCTCATAGTGTCAGCCTGTAGTAGCTGTTTTGCAGCAGTGTGAGTCTTTTCGTGTTCCTCAGTCCACTGCCATCATGCAGATTGGTCAAGGAGATGTTGCAGTGGTTCCAGGACTGTAGCTTTGTAAGGCAAAAAGCAGCTGTAAAGATTGAGAAAACTGAGAAAGGACTGTAGCTCCATCTTGTTCCGGGGTGAAGGCACCTTCCGAATAGCCTCCATCTTTTCTCTAGTTGGCCGCACTCCATCCTTGTGCACATGAAACCCAAGAATTCAACTTGTTTTTTTGCGAAAATACTCTTTTCCAGCCGCAAGCCTGCTTCTGTGAAACAACGTAGCACAGTACAAAGCCACGCATTGTGTTCATCTATAGTTTTACCAGCTATGAAGAGATCATCAAGGTGTGGCTGAATGCCTGGAATGCCAGCGAGAAGTGTATCCATGAAACATTGGAATATGGACACAGCTGTTGATAAACCAAACTGGAGACGGCAGGCCTAGAAAAGCCCGCAATGTCTGTTCATGGTGAGGAGTTCTGCTGCATAGTCTGATAGTCGCCACAAATTCTTAAGCTGACATCATTGGGTTTTTTTTTACTTGCACAATGGGTGTGGCTCACATTGAGGTCTGCACTGGCTCAAAAATGCCTTGGGCCACCAGCTTGTCAAGTTCATCTAGCTTCGGCCAAAGAGCAAATGGCACAGATCAGGTTTCAAAAAACTTGGGTGAACCTCTGGATCAATGTCAGTAGATATTGGAGGTGTACATAAAGCCCCTAAATCCTGTAACACTTCTGCATATTTAGTCAGCATGGTGAAGGAATTGATTTGATTTGGAGGTCTGATGAGATGAGACTGGTTGGACTGTAAGTTTCAATCACTTCCCCAAGTCTGACCTGCGACAAAGAGGACCTGCGACAAAGAGACCCTAACCCAACAGTGTTTGTGTATTCAAGATCAACTCCAAATGAGATTAGCTGTGTGTCTGAACCTGGAGAGGGGAAGGCAGATAACAGCCATTAATGTTAGAATGGGGGTAACAAAGGTGACTCAACGTGGACCATCATGGCCAGACGACTACCGGTAGTGAATGAGCATGTCTACAGGAAGGAGGTGATCACCTGACCACCACCCTGTCACACCTGAGGCCAGACAAGATCATCAGAGGGTATTTGCAATTAGCCACCTCATTGTAAACTATTGATGACCCCATGGTTTATAGGGTCGGGGACCTCAGTTGAACATTGTTCACTCTGACGCCGTCTGTCTTTCTGTGTAACAGTGTGTACATGCCTACGTCCATGAATGATTTCAGTGTGAGGGAAAGAACATTTGTCATTTGGTCTAGGCTTTGAGCTCAACAAGTCCAGCGATCTGTGACATCATCTATCATGTGAACTAGCCAACATATAGTCGGGCCGCAACTTACTGTATAGACCGGGCTCTATCCTAAGGGTGGAATCAGCGGTTGTCTTTCAAACTGCCTCAGCATGCAATAGGAGACTGCTATGACCAATCAGAGTAATGTTGGCAAAATAGCAAATATGTCCTTCTTTGAAACGATTGACTTGAGTGCCTTTTTCTGCTCAACTTTCAAAGAAACGTCTGACTCTTCCAAAGGTGTCCAAACTATCTACTGCTAGGGTACGTCTGGATTTCTAGGCTATAAAACACAACATTTTGAACATTTTCGTTTTTGGGGTTAGGAAAAAAAATTGTATTCTAACATGTGTCTGGGTTCATAGGTCTGAAAGGCCCCCGTCTCCTGTGTCCAGTGTGATGTCCATGAGTAGTGACAATTCAATGAACATACCATTGAATTTCAGAGCACAGCAGCAGACCACAGGGTAAGTTACCTCTCAGCTCAGAGATTAACTTGAAATCTGTGTAAAATTATTAGTCATGACTTGCCTATTTGTCACAGGAATCTCATGGAGAGATCAGACTACTCTGAGTTCAGTGTGTCAGTCAGGAGTAATGTATCCATAGACAGCCTTTACAGCAGAAGTGTGAGGGACCAAAGCAGTTCACTGGCCTTAGGGAAGGACTGAAGCAAAATGCTGAACTCATTTTCCAAATACAATTGTGATGGTTTTATTTTTCCTGCTAGTGCAAAATTAACAGAAAATAAAGAAAATATTCCAAAGTAAAAAATAAACCAACTTCTACAAATAAGTAAATGCACATAATGCAAACCACATATTACATAGCTGTTAGTACTAGTACCAGTAACAGCAAGCCAGTGAACCTACCCTCACTCAACCCCTAATGAAGAATGAGGTACACTTTAAAAAATCACTTTTTCAGGTTTTTACATATTTATTTGGGTGTTTGGTATGTCTACCAACTGTTAAAAATGCAGATTCCCTGTCGGCTGTAGACCACAGAGCTGCTGGCATCATGATACAAACTCCCAGCTTTGTTTGCGCATGCGTGCGTTTACTATTTTGATTGCCCCTATACAGCCGGAAAAACCTGTTATTTTGCTTCAGTCACCCATGATTTTCTTTTTGTCTCCTGTCTTACTAGCCTTCTACACTGCAGAGAAGAATGTCTAACAAGCATCAGGCTATCATCAGATAGGGCAGGAGCTGATCATATTATGATGCTGTATCTTTGTCAGTAATCAAGTATCGTTGCCATCATTGAGGCAGTTAGGTGAATTAAAATTAGGACAAGGCTACGTGTTGGCTCTGAAAGGTAGCCTATGTTATTATATCTTGTGTGAAAGAGTAGGAAATGTTTTACAGGAAAGTCTACTCACATCTACAGCTATCGAATTTCGCGATCGACTTGTAATCTGCATGTATAAAGCAGTCACTTAGCAGTTGAGAATAACTAAAACAGATCATTTACAAAATAAAATCGGGACAAAGCGCAAAGCTGCTCCATGGTGAAAGAAGCAACGTTCTATTTAACGGGTTATGTGATGTGTGAGAAACGTAATCATCTCAGATTTAGCCTGCATTTACAAAGTATGCTTGCAGAAGGAAAAATAATGCATTTTCATGAATTCAGGTAATCAATTTACACAATGAATTGAACAACCTTTATTGATATGCTTGTGCTACATCCTCAAAATACATTTGTTAGGCTTCTCAGTCTTGGTGGCACCTCTCAGCCACTCCTAGGCTACAATCACAGGTAAATGTAAATTTGTGTTATGTGCATCTAGACATGTTTACCTTTTATGCTTTATTTAAAATGTGTGTAGGCTATTGGTAGGGAATATAAGCAACGACGAAATGTAGTGTTCTTTATTCCTGATCCCACTTCGAGTTGCTGGATAAATTCCTAGAGGCATGCATTGTCCTTCCTGGCAGAGTATCAGTTGGACAGACGCAGTGTGACGTATCTGGATGCCCACACCCAGCTGTGAAGGCCTGTCTGACCTGTGGGGATTCCTACTGTATGACCTGTATCAGACTTCACTATGACAATCCAGATCTGGAGAGACACCAGCTACAAGACCTTCAACATCAGGACCGCTGTGAACAGCACAAGAAAAGCTGAAGTTCTACTGCAGGACTGACCAATCAGCAGTCTGCTCACGCTGCGCAGTTCACAATCACAGTGGACATGATGTCGTTGAGCTGGAGGAGATGGATACAGATCAGGTGTAGTAATTGATGATTTACCCCAGTGGAGTCAGACACTATGAACTGACTTCTTTGACCCAATTTTGTGTACAGTTGTGTCTAGCATTGTCAAACCTTGTTCGCTTTTACTTAAGGTGCACCAAAGTCACACAACAAATACTACACAGATACATTCTGAACACTATACTGTACATATTCTACAAGGCGTGAGTAGTTCACATAGTAGTTTTACATGTTTAAATGGATTTTTTTTGTCCCAGTAACATGTAAGGCAGTCAGCCGCCTTTGCTTTTATTCCTTTGACTTTGTTCCATTGCTTCTTTCCCATAACTTATCTACTGTTCTTGTTTATGCAGAATATGACGAAGCAGTGCAAAGTCACCAAACAAGAAGGTATATATAATGATATATGTGCTTGACAAAACTTTTTGTTGACCTCTTTTCACAAAAAAAAATGTTAATCTCATCACTTAGGTGTCCCTCCGCCTGGGCAGCTCCAGTTCTCCTCAGTGACACCAAACTCAGTGACTGTCAACTGGTCACCACCGGGGGGTGCTCCTGGGTCATACAGGTACAGAGTGACCTGGAGACGAGGCCAAGAGCAGCAGAACATTGAGGTGGAGGATTTTGAATTAGAGGTGAGGGAGCTTCATCCAGGAGAGAAATACCACTTTACTGTGGCCACCCTCACTGAACATGGACACCACAGCACCTGTGTGGAGAGATCTGTATACACAGGTGAGGATCATGTAAAATTTAGATTTAGATGCAATTTAGATTCCATTTACATATATCTTTACTGCTTATATACAAGTATTTTGTTTTCACTTTGTTGTTCACATCCTTCTCCAGCAAATATTTTATCCTCAAGACAATAGACAATAACAATACTCAAGTATAGTTAGTAGTTCTAATCTCCCCTTTAAATGTTCAGACTTGTACAACCTGAGTCATCTACCATTTTTTTCCAATGTAGAACATGTTATAAGGAAATGGTAAAAGAGAAAAGTTATAAAAGATTTTCCACCCCATGCTGTCTTCCTAGGAAAATTTTAAATATCAGAGGTTTTACAAAGGCCTTGCAGACAGGCTACACTGGCTACAATTAAGTTTGCATTGTGTATGCCGCAACTATTAACCTTCACTATCAAAGAAACTGGCTACATCAGGTGTGGCAGTGTGGCACACATTGTGAAAATATAGACCAGTCCTGCAAATTTATTTTGATGCAACATGAACTTAACACTTCAGTAACCTTTGGCTGCTGACCTGGGACCGTATTACAGAAGCTTACTAACTTGAAAATCCCTAACTGTCTGGTAACCATGGTATCAGTAGTTTAAGATCTTATCCTAAATTTTTAAAAAAGTGTATTACAGATGCATTCTAAACCCCCAGAAACTTAAACTTTCCTAACTTTAGGACAACTATGAGTTTGTCCTAACTTAAAATCCCTGCCCATTAACATTATAGATATTAGGCTATGTGTTCACTAACGTGGTAATAGTAGATGGTAATGTTAATTTTTATCCGCTAGCTCACCTTGTATTAACATTAGCTCCAGCTCCTTCTCCTTCTCTCTCCCTTGCTTTAAATTCCAGAGTTAGTGATCTCATTGTTGTTTCTTTCCAAAACACATGCTAATGGTTGTTTCATTTCCATTTTAGCATGATTCAGGAGAAAAATTCTGCTGCGGTATAGGTAGAAAGAAGTGCATGGTTTCAGTAAATGGTTGCGTCGGTTGCTAAGTAACAGGGATAAATGTTGTAAACCTATCCTCCATGTCACATTTATGATTTTCTAACTTCGGAGCTAACTTAATATAGGAAGTTTCTGTAATATGCCCCTGGTGTCCTGTCTTGCCTTGCCACTTTGTTAATGCTTTAAAAGGTATGCAAGTTGTAGGGTCCAGTTTCCAATATTTATTACCAACCTTAAGGATACTGAGAAATGTAAGCATTGAATTTTCCCTTGTCATTTTACTCCACTAGCTTTACATGTTTACGTTAGGGGATTGAGGTGGCCATGGCCAAACCATTTCTGTTCATATTTGTTTTGATGTGGATATATATCTTCACCCTTACTCCTGGGTCATTCCTTAACAACTCACACAGTTTTCAGAAATTTTCACAGTTCATGTTATGACTTTTTTGGGGAAAAATAGTCCTCTGCACTCCTGTCTATGATTTGATATCCTGCCAAATCTCAGCGCTGTACTCAATACTGTTTTTTATTTCACATTTTGAAATATACCTGTAAAGGCAAATTTGCCTCTCTATGTTAAACCTCACCAAATAAGGGAATTTCACTTTTGGTTTTGGTAAAATTTGGTAAGGTTGTTATTTTCACCATGATTACATACGACCCTAGTTATGTACAGCATGGAGATTTATGGAATTAACTGAGTTTTTACACTCAAACATCAAATCTTTACATTTCAAAATTCAACACCAATGAGTTTTCAATATTTGTGGCCCAACTTTCTAAGAATGCAGTTTTACCTTAGGTCTTCAAGTACTGAAAGTAAAAAAAATAATAATAAGCAGGATATAGTGGCTCAAACATGGCTTCCAACTGGAAAAGGCATTTTTTGGCTAACTTGGGACCACTGTAGCTCTAAAGGGACTGATTGCACACCTTCCACTTTTTTTTCTGAGAAAGGCGTACTTTTTGTCAGAAACATAGAGATGTGTTAGATTCCTTTCCTCATTTTTAGATTTTTTTTAATGCCATCAAACATAGCCATGGTTGAGTGTTTCTTTACCAGTGATGGGTGGAGTGCTGAAAATCTGTACTCAAGCACTTAAAGGTACCGTGTGTAATAAATGCCATAAATTCATACACTGTACACCCTAGAAGTCCCAGAGAAGGGTCAATTGACCTTTTTACCTAGAAAACCCACAAAAGGGTCATTTGACCCCTAGTCCCCCCTGTGGACACTCCTTTTGTTATGGAAGTGTGGCTGTTAGTGGCACACGGCAGGAGCCACTTGAGCCTGTGTGGGGGAGGGGACCTTACAGCTCAGGAGCTTCTTTTGAGAGCAAGCTTTAGTTCTGAGGTAGGTTGTGTGTGTTTTTGTGTGTGTGTGTGTGTGTATGTGTGTGTGGGTGGGTGTGTGTGTGTGTGCCCATATGGTGGGTTTATGCACATACGGTGGATTTGTATGCAGTTGATCAACAGGATCAACAAAGGATCAACAGGAATGAAGGGATCAATACTCTGACATTTATTGTTAAAAAAAATACAAAACAAAACATATTTACAAAGAATGAAAAAGCAACTGTTTTCCCAGTTTTGGTGTGGAGGGTTGTTGCAGAAGTAACTGTTATTTTTGTGTAAAAAATAGTAAAAAAAAATATATATATATTTACAAAGAAAAAAGCATATTTACAAAGAATGAAAAACCATGCATTATGACTGACATACATTTGAGCAGTCACTCACAGTCCTGGCACTGCCATTGCTCCTTTCTGCATTTCCCACATGTATATCGGTAGCATTTAACACAGCGCACAGTTGCACGATTGTCCTTGCATTTGATTTTAGCCTGACACTTGGCTCCTTTTTCCTAGTTGTGGTGAGGAGGGTTGTTGCCGAAATAATTGCTCTTTTGGGCCTTTTTCATACCCACGTGGGAGTGAGCCAACTCTTTTGCAAGTTCCAACAGGAAATCCACCCGTCTCTCCTGCCTCCCGGTGCATAATTGATAGAGCACGTGGGCATTCAGTGCTGCAATATCTATCATGTTATAGAACACTGCTACTGGCCAGCGCCGTGTTCCTGCGCGGACAGCGTACTCCCGCACCATCTGGTCCATGACATCGACGCCGCACTTTGTTGTGTTGTAGAGTGTGATGGTGTTTGGCTTCTTTTTGGTGGTATCCTGTGTCTGAATCGTGCTGTGCATGCTGCTGAGAACATATACAGTCTTCTTCCGCTTGGGCGCATACACCGTCAGTGTGGCACCAGTGGTTGAAAATACTTGGGTGGTAAATTCATCGCGGTGCATCTGTCGAGTTGACAGTGGAATTTCCTGGCGAATCTTGTTGACTGTGCCGAGGATGGTTGTATTCCGGCTAAGTAGTCGTTGTGCAATTGACAGTGATGTAAAGAAATTGTCCGTGGTAACATTTCTGCCCTTGTCCAAGAATGGTTCCATCAACCTCATGATTACACTCTCAGACACTCTCTCCCCACGAGGCCGAGTGTGGTCTTTGCCAAGATATGGGAGGATGTTGCAGACGTATTTGGTTTTCAAGTCACACGCCACCCAAAACTTGATCCCAAACTTGTCTGGTTTTGATGCAATGTACTGTAGGAAACAGCAGCGAGTCTTGGACGGGAAAAGTTGTTCGTCGATGGTGATGTGTTGACCAGGGATGCAAGATGTGATGCAGTTGGTGACAAACAATCCCCAGGTGATGCAGGTGATGCATGATGTTTTGGAAATGCCCTCGGGACATGGTTTCGATGATCTGTGGGCTTCCAAGGTTTTTCGACCAGCAGTCACGCAGTGATGGCACCCTGATGATTCCCTGCATGATGGTGATGGATATAAATGCCATTAGTTCAGGGAGGCCCATGAACCAATCCACATGCTCCGTTTGCTTTGCATGTTGAACTGGGTGAAATGTGGACCCGTTCCCACCTGTTCTTCATGCCATACTGTGCCATCTTTCGCAGTCTCTGTCACATCAGTCCCCAGCCGAGCTCTCTTTGTTGGTTGGGGAGCAGTCTCCTCATCTGTAGTGTGAAAAAAAATGTAATTATCAGCAATGGGAAAGTCAAATGATATCACAAATGCAAGCATAGAAGCTAATAATAATAATAATCCCAGAACATCTCAAATAGGTTGGCTAAGCTGCAGACACCTCAGGAGAAGTAGAATCAAACAAAACTGACGGCAGTCCACACTCAGAAACAAAATGGCTCTATTCACATGGTGCTATATTTTCCAACTTCCTCACTGAAATGAAATGTAAAATAGGAAATAATATGAAATGAAATCTTACCTGAAGACGACTGAGACAGCTCGAAGTCTGAATCCACCTGAAGATTGATGTCTTCTCCATCCGAGTTGAAAGGGTTAGCTCCATCCAGGATCATTTCCAATGCCTGTTGAGTGCTGAATCTCTGCATCTTCGTTCCTTGGAGAGAAGCTTCTTTCACCACAAAATTCTTGAGGGAAATGAAGCAATAGTCCACGTGCTCTGGTATTATCCATCAAACAATTGTCTGGTTGCAGTCACATGAGTCGTTATGGTCACATGGGACATTCACATGTTCATTCATATGTTGACAGCCCTTGGGAAGAAGCTGTCTGTTCTTGAGTCTGTTTGTCTTGGCTGTTACCACTGTAAGGTGTGACCCCCTCACACACTGTAAGGTGTGACGCCCCCACACACTGCCCCTAACAGCCTCATTACCATAACAAAATGAGTGATTAGTGTATTTGGGAAAAGCGGTCGGGCCAAATGACCCCTCTCTGGGACTTCTAGGTAGACAGAAAAATGCTGGGACTTCTAGTGTTAAGCGGGTGGTGTTATCTGCATAAAGTCAGAGCCGTAGCCTATGTATTGAGCTTATACGGCTCTGCATAAAGTCAGTTTGTCTATCCTTTCAAAAAAAGGCTAAGTCAGTCCCCTCTTCCATCAATCCTAGAAGAAACTAGGAGCGCTAGTTTCAATATAACAATTTTGCATTTGACTGATGTATACAAGCCAGGTGCCTGCAAGAGCTGTAACATGAAAGAAATCGCATCCAAGCTTGATTTTGCTAAAATCACCTCTGCAACACAAACAAAGTTCAACATATTTAAATATTGAGAGGGGGCACAATGCATCGCCAAGACTGAAATGACGGCTCTCTCCATAGGAACACAACTGCCCAGTGTGCGAGAGAAGCATTTGACTCAGGACAGTGGTCATCTGTAACCAGCCTGCCCATGCCTCACACCCCATTCTCCTAATGTCCAAATGTAATTCTTAGCCACCCCACAAATTCAAATGGCCGTTGAGAGAATGTTGCTGTTCCCCTTCATCAGATCCTGAATATTCAGTGTTATCTTTTCAGGGTTCAAATAAATAGGCTAACGTTTTACCATAGCTGTTTGATGTTTGAGACCATTGCCACTACTACGACCATCAAACTACTCACAGCTTTACAGTAATGCGGAAAACATGACTAAAGGTTAGGTTTAACGTCTGGGTGATTTAACAGTTATCGTAGTTATTGTTGCTCATAACATAACATCTCGTCATCATTTGTTACTGTTTACAATGTTTTCTGTTACGTCTGATGCTTTCTCAGACATGAATACTTGTCTGACAATGCAGTATCTACTCATATTGGTTGCGTTTTGACTAGGTGTAATCCTAGGAGATCCATGTCATTACAGCTAAAGCAATGCGTAGATGTTAGCAAACATTTCAGCATCAGCTTGGCTAACATAATAGGATGGCGTTAGATATCATTTTATGTTATTGCTCCCTGACAGATCAGCAGTGTATGACAAGCAACTAACGTTAGGTAAGCCAACTTAGTCTGCCATCAAGTTTTTATAGTTAGTGGTGAATTCACTTTTTGCAAAACATAGTAGCAGTGGTTTGCTTACCAGTCGAAATGAAGCATTGCAATTTCACCATCAAACTTCATTTCTTTGCTTTTAGCTGCCACAAGCTGTTTCCAGCAATGTTGATATATATCCTGGTTTTATTGGTTTTATTCTGATTTAGTCTGTTCTTTTCTTTTTTTTTTTTTGTTCACTTCTCAAAGACTTTCCCCGGCTACTGACAACTTTGACAGATAATTCAGAGAATGTTTTGTAGCCACAGACAGTAAAGTTTATAGCCCATAAACGGATTCTACTAGGTTAAAGTACAAGCCAAGTGTTGCAAGTATAGCAGGGGTAGGCAAGTAATTTAGGCCACGGGCCAGATTTTTTTTTCTCGCCACTATGTGGTGGGCCAGAGCCCGGCCTACGGCTTAGTTAAACACCCTGCGGTAAGAACCCTCAAAGCGTTTCTTTTTAGGAGCATCTGTGACCACCACCTCTGCCGCAGCAGCTGCCTCGCCATCATCTTAATTGTATTTTAGTTTGCGTAAACATGCTACTTTGAGTTATGCCAAAACAAAATATACTGTTTTGTTAAATAATTAGAATTATTGGTTTATTTGTTCTGAAGCAAATAGTTTAATGACGGACTGGAGGTTAAGTTACACTTAAAGCAAATCCTGTCTCTGGTATTCTTTTCGTTTTGCTTAACATCAGGTGTCTTGCAGTGGCGTGGCGTGGAGAAGTTTTGTTTTCTCCCACAGAGCACTATGACATTAAGCATACAAAATTCCACAACAAAACAAGGTTATGGCTCCTTATTTCGTATGAAAATTAATAATGTTTATGGTGGGTATAAATTCTGTTTTGAGTCGGCACACCGTGTTCCAGTACATAACATATCTTTATGTGTATGTGCAGTATTTGATACTCAGAAATAACTTTTGCAGAATCTTACTTGATAACATACTTATAACAATTGTCAGGGCATATACAAGTAGTTGGACAGCGTTTAATATAATGTAGCAAGACAACATTGAATCTGATTAATTTTTGCTGTTTCCTGAGGGTTGGGCATAAACTCAGATGTAGGTCTGTTCACTCTTGCATGTCTTCAGCCTTTGGAGTGGGCCTATAGCGCTTTGGAGTGGGCCTCATAGCCTATCGGAGGGGCGCTATTTCACTCGTTACAAAATACTAACTCAGGCTAGGCTGGAATCACAGAATAATAATTATGATATATAATAAATAATAATTATGTAATAATAATAATGAAAAAGACGTGCTTGGAAAAAAAACATGGAATCAGCTGGAGGGCCAATGAAAATTGTTCGGACGTTGCCGACCCGTGAAGTATAAGTTGCAAGCCTCCTGGCGGCGACTTCCTACTGTCATCGACTGGGTCCTGTGTTACTCGCTACTGCCACACATGGCAGAAAATGGTATTATTACATTTATGCATTTAGCAGACGCTTTTATCCAAAGCGACTTACAACTCATCAACTATCAATTGTTCCGGGCCAGTCTCCCCTAGAGCAACTTAGAGTTAAGTGCCTTGCTCAAGGGCACAACGGTGGCAGCCGGGATTCGAACCCACAACTTTTCAGGCTACTTACACGCTAGCCAGGTTCCTTAACCACTACGCTACCACCACCCCTTATTAGACTGTACAGCCTGAGGCTTGTCATTTAGCGTGCTAATTTGATATCAGCCTGGTACATGGTCATTTTTGTGACATTACTGCTCTTCTTTCTATACATTCCCTTGCTAGATTTTGGTCATTTTTGGATATTTTAAACTTAAAATCTTCCACATGGCACCTTGAAGTAATAATTCCCTTTTGAATAACTTACTCAAGGAAGAGTAATAAAGGAAATTGCGATGAAGTTACTCAAATTACAAATTACTTTTCATTTTAATATAAATATTTACAAATAAATATACATGCATTCATAGTTCAGTTAAATGAATTGAGGTGAAGAAGGGCATGGCTAGTGATGTCCAGGGCTGGTGGCAGCCATTTGATAATTCAACTCCAAAGCTGTGAAAGCTGGTACACCCTTGCTTTGTGGAAATGTTTGCTGTCGCTGTGTCTCCTGTCCTCCTCTAGGTGGCTGCTGTGAGTGGTGTTCTGGGTGTTGGCCTAATGGCTATATAAGACGCCCACTTGGGTCTCTCTCTTTCGCGTCTTCCTTTGCGGTTCCATTTTGCTGTTCCATCCATTTTGGATTTTAAGAGTGAAACTACATTTTCAGAGGTCACATAATTTGTCTGATTGACACAAAACATGGTACACGTCATCTTCAGACAAAGGCTCACAAAACTTATCAATTTTTTTGGAGGACTTTGAAGCGTTGGCCTGCTATGGCCAATCAAATTTGACGGCAAAGTCGCCAAACAGGTAGTGAGCTCATATTTTGACAGTACTTTGACGTATCGTAACCAAACTTGGTCAGATGACTCTTCACTATAGGTCACAACCAATGGCAACTGATGGTCACAAAAATAGGGGAGGACAGGGGGTAAAGTGGTCAGGTGGGTGAATGAGCGGGTAAATGTGAGTAGATGGGATGGATGGATTGTTGAGAGAGAGAGAAAGAATTACAAAACCAGACAGGTGTCTTGGTGCTTGCTCTTAGGGGGATAGTGTTAAATAAAATTAATTTGTTTTTTGAGGACACATGTCAGCATGGGAAATACCATACAGTGCAATGAGTATAGTTTGTTTGTGGTAATGTCAGTTGTCTTTTGTGCTTTACACTGCAATATTGTGAAAGTGGCAGAATTGATTTTGAAACACCAGAAGACTGCAACTGCTCTGCAAACTCCCTTTAGTTGCCCTTGTTATTTATATTTTGGCCCTTCATCCCGTCCCCTAAATGCCAGCTCCTGCATGCCCAAAAACGGCGTAGCATCAATCAGTGTATCCCTATTATGACGCGGTTTAGCATTGTGCTGTGCCACTTGCAACCAGGCACCCTCTTCAACAAATTGATCAACGGGTACGCTACCTTTTAATAGCTGCACCAATGTGGTAGTTGCACTTGTCGTGATGCTTGGTGGCCCTGTCCAAATTTTTATGGTCACTAAATCCCTGCACAGACCATGTTCGAGATTTCCCACAGGCAAGGCCAGCATTATTGATGATTAATGGTAACACTAGCAGTTAGCCATTGGTATCTTTAATACCATGTGGTGTTAAACACACTGACCTTACCATTCGGTTTTTCAATGTCAGTTTTTGGAACTGGTCTCCTCTCTGTTTTGATTTTAACCTTCTTTTCACCTTTACACCTCCAGTGTGTGAAATGGGGTATTTAACATCCTGAATACAACGTCTCGTTTTTCCATTCTTTTTTTTTTTTATTGACACAACAAAGACTAAACTCTCCGCTGTCTGCACCATCACGAATGACAGGTCTGTCGACAATGACAGTAGCACAAGACCTTGCATGTCAACCCACCCTTTCATTCTGATTGGGCACATTGACGAATGTGGCTCCGGTGATTGGCTGATTGATGACAGACAAGCATTTTGAACTTTGTTCCTCCCTTTTTGCCAGTCACTCAATGTTAAAAGAGGAGCCCGCGAATCGCCCGGGTTCGTAGTGTTTATAATGGATGTCAATGAGGGAGTAAGGGAGGACGATATTTTGGTGACTTTTCTGTTTTGTGAGTGATAAAATAGAATTATTTTAGCTGGTTTAATGTTTTTACATATTTATCTATAAAATATCTGTGATTTTTTTTTTTTTTATAAATTTCTCCTGGAAGTTCTTTCTTTAAAAATTTAAGGGAGGATCTTCCTCCCTTTCCTCAATGGAGGAGTCACCTCTGGTCACAACAAATTTTGCGCAGTTTGGCCACTAGGGGGCGATATAATTAGCAAAAAATATGTTTTGGCTCATATCTCATAATGTGTTTGGGTTAGCAAAAAAATTCCAATGTCCGATCATTCTGTGGGTTGTGAGTTTCAAAAGTGTTTGGCCACCACAGCCTATTGAATTTGACAACTAACTTGGTCACATGATTCCTGACCGCATCCCAAAGGGACACAACAAATTTGGTAAAATAGGGCCACTGGGGATTGCTATAATTAGCAAAAATGTGTTTTGGCTCATATCTCATGATGTGTTTGGTTTAGAAGCTGAATTCCTGGTTTCTGGTTTCTAGTCATACTGTTGGTAGTCTCATTGATGATTCTTGCCAACTTTCCATGTCAGTATAATAATTCGCCTGACATATTGCATTTTATGTCAGGCCACATATATTATCCAACTGTCACAAAACTTTACACAGATGATCTTCAGACCATGTCTGATAAAAGTTATCAGATGAATTTTTTGTCTGCAAAAGTGTTTAGCCATATAGGAAATTGCCTTATATCTCAGCCAAACTTCGGCGTATTGACATGTAGCTTGATGTGAGTGCTTATGGCCATCTGTCTGTTTTTGAATGAATGAAAGAATGTACTGAGAAGGACGACATGGTGGGCTTTCTTAAAAAGTCATTACCAGATTGGCTGCCCACATTGGTAGACATTTGGACTTTTATGTCTACCAATGGATTGTTTTTCATAGTTTATGCCGTAATACGTTATTGTCATTGTGTATAACCTGGACATGTTAGCAATTTGCATTTTTGTAAGGTTTATTTTTTATTCCTGCTGACTTAAACTAGCAGTTTGTGTCTTCTGTGCTTCATATGTTTTACTGGGAAGTTGTTTTGATTTTTATTTGCAATATTGTTCCCCCAGATAGGCTATTGTGAAAACTTTGTTAGATTACAGTTTCTGCTGCATACTTTGCAGAATATGTTTATTTTACAGTAAGTTTCTGCATACAGAGGTGATACATTAGGTTATAAGTGTGAGGGGAGGGAGAGGGATGAGGGGAAAGAAAGGGGAGAGGGGTCATTCAGGGAAGGTCTCTACATGGGAAAGAGTTGTTCCAACTGATTTCTTTAAGAATTTGATTTTTTTTTTGTCTGCAGAGTATGAATAACAACTTGATTTATCCATTTCACTAGATAAATTATGTCGGGCAGTAGAAAGCATGAAGAGAGGCCGTGCCCCAGGTCTACATAGATTGCCGGTTGAACTTTACTTAGCCTTATTCTAGGCCCTACTCACAACTCATAAACTTTGCTATTTAGACATGGTATTTATGACGGCCGCTTTCACTATCATATTTGTTTTGTCAAATTTTTTTCCCCTCTTTTGTCACTTTTTTTTTTTTCACCGATTTCCCATCAACGATTGCCAGGACACTGAAACGCTGAGGGACATGAATCTTTGTAGGCATGTAGCCCTAAGAGGATGTGAGCGACTAGAAGCTTTTGGGCCACCTAGTGATATGGGTAAATGCAAAACTTGAGATTTTGAATTGCCAATATCTTGGGCCGAGAAGGCGGGAACTGCACAAAATTTGTTGTGCACAATCATCAAACATAGGAAGTACCATAAAATTTGGCCCATAGAGGGCGCTGTAATTGTACAAAATGTCATTTTGCCTATTATCTATGGAACGCTAAAGTTTGCAACCAAATTTTTTTTTTGTCTTGAAATCCATTGACCCTCACGCATTGAAAACATTGGTCAATGCCCAGTTCCAATAAAAACAATTTCCATGAAATTTTAATATCGCAACAGGGAAAGTAAACAAACCCGTCATAGGCCGTTCATGTAAATCTCACCAAATTTGGTATATGTCATCTATAGACAATGCTGACAGAAAGTTATCAAAGGATTTATCTTGAGATGAACCGTTTCAAAGTTACATGTAAATCAAAATTCAAAACGTAGCTTAAAATTCTTTAAAAGTCCATATCTTGGCCTCTAATTGCTCAAATTTGGACAAAGTTGACACGCAAACTCTAAACAGCTTTCTTGTGATGTGCACCAAATTTTGTGACATTTCGTCACAGGGGGCTATGTTTCTCACCGAAGCTAGGTGTCCAAAAAGTTTTTGTTAAATAACTCGTCAAAAATGTTGCCCAAGAAAACAATTTTGTGTTAGTATACCGGTGTTACAGAGGCATATAAACCCAGCCCATAAACACTCACTTGTAGCATAGTGCCACCTAAAAATTGGGATTTTGAATGACCAATATCTTGGGCAGAGAAGGCGGGAACTGCACAAAATTTGTTGTGTACAATCAGCACAATGACCTCTAAAAGCACAGCACATACCATAAAAAACTTACTGTAGAAAGATGATGCTTTCACAAATCATGCTTACATGTCACACAAACACACAGAAAGTCATTCATTCAAAACCCACATCCATCCATTCCCACTTCTAGCAAATCATTTCCACACAAATTCAATCATCAATTTATACATATGAAGATATTCACAGAGCATACCTTACTCCCAGAGTCAGATACTTAATGGGACAAGCTCCACATCCATTTGGTACTTTTTGCTCACAAAATACAGTAGGAACCTTTATACATATACTGTAGTACTGCCCCATGATCTATAATTTCTGGAAAATAGTTGTACAGACACTGTCTGACTTGATTAATATCCAGCTACCCATGGACCCTGCTTTACACCTTCTAAATGATGATTCACAAATTTGTGTAAATGAAAGGTCTAGGAAAATTTGGCTTGCTGGTTTGACTGTGGTCAAGAAACTCATCGCACAAGTTTGGCTCCCTCCTCACAATGTATCGTTGAAACACTGGCTACACACTTTTGGATATTCTTTTTCTTGAACTTTTTTCTGCAAGGGCTAATGGTGCCTTCCTAAGGACAATGCAGTCATGGAGGGTTGGATGGTGAAGGATGTGGTAAAACTGTGGTCTTTTTACAGTGGCATGGTGGACAGTAGTAGGCTAATTATCTTTTAGTGATACTGATCTTTGACTCATAAGCTCAATGCTAAAACAAACGTGAAGTGTCTTCTTCATAATATGTTTTCCACCTGCCAAATTGATTGTTTGCAGTTTGCGGACGTGATGGTGTGGTGACTGCAGCTGCGCTGGTGTGCATTCATGCTGGATGTTCTTTATTACATACTTCCCTACATAGAATCATTTCACTTATTTCAAGAGAATTTGAAATACTCGTAACTCAAATGAAAGTAGATTACTTTCTGAATTATATACTCGTAAGAGTAAGAGTAAAATTACGCAAAGAAAAAAGTTAAGGTGAGTCTGGCTTGAGAGTTGTGTTAAGTACTGTCAGTTTATTTACTACATGGTTGGAACAAAATTGTGGCAGGACTTCTACTTTCTAGATCCCAAATGTCTGCAGCTGCTAGAAATCATTATTAGGGTCATATGGTGAAAATTATAGCTTTACCCATTGAAATTTCCTTATTTGGCGAGGTTTAATATAGAGAGGTAAATTTGCCTTTACTAGTATATTTTAAAATTTAATTAAAAAAAAAAGAAAGCTTTCTGGAGTACAACTCTGAAATTTGGCACGATTACACTTCCATTATCCAAATCCATTATCACCCAGAGAAATTAAAAGCTGTTTTCTGATTGGCTGACAGGGTGTGCATTATTCCCCAATAATTGGACACCTATGAAGTAGATATGATAAAAAAGCTAATCACTGTTCCATGTCAGTGCTCCTTTGAATTGTAACTATAACAACTATAGTGTACGACAGCTGAACTAGCAAGTTACAGTGGAATCAGCTGTAATCAAGCTCACCTTGGTCAGTAACCAAAGAAAATAGTTCAGCAACTGAACAGGTTAGTTTCTTTCAAAACTGAACTGCATAATTCTTTTAGGTTTTAAGCTACTGCTTATTTATTATACGTATGAGTTGCAAATGCAAAAGCTTGATAACAGCTGCCGAGGTGTCCTGATATAGGGGAACAATGGACTTGGCATAGGCAGATAGCACTCCGCTTTTGGCGTCATGTTGTTCTTCACCTCCGCCTTGTCCATTATTCTCCTGTATCAGGACACCTCGGCGGCTTTTATCCCTAATTTACTTGAACTGGGAGACCCTAGGTGAGTTGACATGGAATGGCCCTCCTGCCATAAAGCAATTCATGCCCATTTTGTGAAATAGTTGTATTCTGGTGGTGGCTGTAAAATCTAATGGTAAATTGTCTTTTCTGCAGAGGTTCCAAAGCCTGAGAATCTCACTGAGGACTTCTCTAGTGACTCTTTGAAGTGGACTAAACCAGAAGGACTAGACCAGGTTTCTTACAAGCTGGAAATCTGGAACAAGAGTGATGGGAAAAAAATTAAAAACACGCACCTAAAGTGTGCACATTATCCCATCTCTGATTTGCAGCATGGCAATGAATATACTGTTTATGTAACAACACTGATAAATGATCGTCAAAGTAAACCCACCACAAAAAGTTTTACAAGAGGTAAAGGAAACTGTACAGTTGTGCTGGAAATGTTGTGTAGTAGGAAGTAACCATTTATGTTTTGCTACAGTATTAAAAGACTGTGTTTTATTCTATTTAGATATTCCAGTTCCAGAGTGTCTCACTGTGAGTTCCACAACTGCATCATCTGCTAGCCTCAACTGGGAGTTGTCTCCTATGACGGGGCAGACTCCACACAGCTTCCTGATCTCTTACCAAAGTGAGGGGACCGAGCCAGAGTCCATCTCTACTGAGTCATGCAGTGTAGTCATCAGAGGTCTGAAACCAGGAACACAGTACACTGTGAGGGTCTGCACTGAGCTCCAACATGGAGTAAGGAGCAAGCCTGCTTCTGTTCAGATGAAGACAGGTGAGATATTTTCTTTTAAGGAAACAACCCAAACCTAAGAGAAATGCAGAAATGTAAATATTTTCAACTTGGATACGCCAGAGCAGCCACACAAAAGCAGTCGGCAAAGGCGCTGGATGCTGTGCTTTTTTTCTAGACAGCCGCAAGACTCTCTCTCCTCATGGGAAACAATTGAAAAAAGGGGGTGATGCACAGAAAAAAATGCTATATGGACATCGGCCCTTAGGAGAGATTGTGCTTTGCAGGTTCTTATGAATGTGAAATATAGTTGTGCTCTACTTATTTATATATTAATGAGTTACACGATAGGGGCAGTTATACAGTATATAGTACAGTACTGTACTACTCATACATAAATGGCTTATCCAATGCATGTATTACACGGTTTATAACAAGTTCTAATTTTCAATCCTAAGTCTAAATCTTGAAATTAAAAATGGGCAAATTAGAACAAAGCAAGTCTGATGTCACACGTCACAAATCAACAGTAGTTCAGTTGAGGTTGCCTCAGGTTTAGTAACATTAGCATGAGAGCTATCAAAATCACTACGCAAACACACCACCTAATAATGCTGCTGGTGCCCACATGGACAAAAGCATGGGGAAAAATATATGCAGATAGTTGTAATGACCTACAGCCTATATTAAATAGGTGGCAAAATATATTTATTAAATATATATTTTATTTAAATAAACTACAAAATAATGATAAATGGTAGAGTGTTCATGTGAATTTGATATTAAACACACACAGCAATCATAATTTTTCTATATAGAATGCTGGGTATATTGTTTTACTCTAATTTAAAAAAAAAGAAAAGAAAAAGAAAAAGCTGCTTGCATTTTGTTCCAATGGTGACAGTACAGAATCTTTTTTTCTTCTTTTTAATTTTGATTGGTTGGCAGTTACCGCCATCAACTGGGCTGGAGTGTGGAAGAGATGACATATTGTCAGTCTAGTTGTAATCTGACCTTAGATGTTGGTGAGTTGATTAGAATCTAGCAATTATGAATAATTACCACTTTTAAGCTTTTTTTTCCAATACTGTTTAGTGAGGTTTTCTCAAAATGCAAGATTGAACAATTGACCAAAATTTGGCTAATTGTCTAAAAGATCAGATGATTTTAAGAGTATAGTAAGGATAACCATAACTGATAAGCCCATAATCAAAATATGACTTTGCCACATTAACTGTCTTTTTTCTATGTGTGATTGTTCACTCAATTACCATTGACCTGCTGCACACTCAAAAGTAACACACAAAGTTTGCCACTCTGAGTGCTTGTAGTGCTCTGAGTGCTGGAAGGGAGGCTTCAGATAAACTTATGAAGCTGATGTTTCAGGATACTCTAGGGCTGCCAAATGATTAAAATTTGAATTGCGATTAATCTAAAAAAAATGATGTAGTTCGCTAAATTGCGATCGCAGCATGATTGACGGAAGACTTTTGTTTATTCTCTCCATCATAGTCCATCAAATTTTGGACCTGATGCGGTAAGCAAATTCATGTTTAGAATAATGTCTTTTAAAGTGTTATTTGGGCAACCTCCACGAAAATATTGACATTGTTCAATTCAGATTTAAAAAGGGATTCACACTATACAACCTGCTGATCTGGTAAAATGGATATCTCCCCATTTATTTAGATAGTGCCTGCACGTTAGCCAAAATAACTACCCAAAGGCATCACCAAGATGACCACCGAGTGAAGGAACTTGCTCTTAAAGGACTTTGCTGGCGCTCACATGAATAAACCTTCTCAACAAAGCATTTTTAAACAATGGTGGCATAGTGGTTAGGAACCTGGCTAGCATGCTAGTAGCCTTGAAATTGTGGGATCGACTCCCGGCTGCCACCATTGTGCCCTTCAGCAAGAACTTAACCCTAAGTAGGAGACCAGCCCTGATGTAACTGATAGATGACAAAATGTTAGTCGCTTTGGATAACAGCTTCAGCTAAATGCAGAAACGTAGGTAGTGCTATTATCACAAAGAAACATACATCACAACTAAACTGAAGAGACTGAAGAAAGATTTCTGCCCACCGTGGAGGAAACACATGCCAACTGCTTGGGTTCAGATACTTTGAACAAAGTGAAAAGATGTAAAAGTGGCTGATGCATCAGGCTGTGCAGCCATTACAGTTAAGCAAAAATATAGTCTGTTATTAATCCAAATCAGAATTTGCACATATGCCTAATGAATGTCTGAAATATCATTATTTTGGAAATATATGCCTAAACCTATTATCAAAACCCCAATTCAAAATATTTGTGCATCATATTCTGCAAAACTGTCCATCATGGAGAAGCTGATCCTCATTATAATTGACATGAACATGCAAGCATATAGTCAAGAAATTAAGTGATGGATCACGTGATGCATCCACGGAGGTGCACGCTCATTGAGGGAGCTCCTGACACAAGGCACCCTTTTTCTATGTTTAACATCGTTGAATCGAATGTGTTGCTTCAGGGTTGTCTGCTTATTTCTCTAAATGTCTTCGGCGCATAAACAGTTGACTTTAACGCCCTCATCCGTAAAGCAAAAGAAGAAGTTACATAAAAGTTCGGATTCGGGGGCTACAGCTAATGTTAACATGGCGGACACTTTGGAAGACTTGAGAGCGTTGTCAAGTCGGAAATGGCAACGATGAGGAGCGAATTATTCTCTCACATGTCTGCTATGTGTTCCAAAATCGACTCCTTGACAGGAGAACAGAGAGAACAAAGGAAAACTCTAATAGTCATGCACGACGTTTGAATGCTATTGAACAACAGCTAGTAGATCTACAAGACCGTAGCAGACGTAATAACCTCCGCCTGCTTGGGCTCCCTGAAGGCTTGGAGAAGAGTGATGCAGTGGGCTTTATCAAAAGATCTCTACCCATCTGGCTACCTGCGCTGGAGGACAGGGAGATTGAAATAGAAAGGGCTTATCGCATTTACGCCAATGCCGAGAACAACAAGAAACCCATAGTCATGATTTTCAAGCTCCTGCGCTTTAATGAACGAGATATCATTTTACGTGAAGCAAGGAAACACGGGCCCATTCGACTAGAAGACGGAGGGTTCCTCAGCCTTTTCCCCGACTATTCTCCCACTATTGCCAAGAAACGAAGTGCATTTGTGATGGTGAGGAAGGAGTTAAGGGACAGGGGAGCTCAGACCTTCCTTCAGTATCCAGCAGCCTTGAAAGTGACATTTAATGGTGAGACTCCTTTTTTGCAAACACCGGAGGAGGCTCGTCAGCTCCTCCAGTCTTTATCCGGGGCTACTGCTGGCACAGGTAACATTGGTGCTATGGACTAATGATGCTTGGACTCTTCCTCATCCTAATGTTGGCCAGGCTGTAATGTTACCAACATCGTTCTTATACTTTCAGGGCTTGGTGTTGTTTTTTTTTTCTTCTACTCTGAGTTTAAACTGTGTCTTCTGTGCTTTGTGATATGCTACTTAGTCACATGAGGGTGTTATTCTACAGTAATCTACAAGCAATAGGCCTAATGCCTGATCACTATTTTCCTTTTCCTGTTCAAATAGGCGACTTTAATTGATTTTGATTCATAGCCTATCTAATAGGCCAGCCAAATATTTTCTGTCATCCTACAACATAGAGGTTATACTATTTTATAGATTTTATATCAGATAATGGGCTTGTGTTGGCTCCCAAATTGTGTGCAGACCAGTGCTGATGTCACGGATTACTTGGGCCTGTTCCGTTCCCAGCCTGCATTGAGGGTGTTGTTTTTTTATGTTGTTTTATTCCTGGGAAGGGAGTGGGATGGGTTATTGGTAAACATCTGGTTTGACTAAGGCTAAGAATCCTTAATATTTCTTTACCTCTTTCATCTCTCCAAATATTTGATAGCCATGACTGTTTAAATATTCTTAGTTGGAATGTAAATGGCCAGAATGGTCCCCATAAACGTGTATGTTTTCTAGACTTGTTGAAAAGGAGGAAAATTGATTTAGCGCTGATTCAGGAAACTCATCTTAAGAAAGAGGATGTTCACAGGTGCAATAACCAGTCTTACAAAGTGATCTCTTCTTCAGCAGCTACAGATAAAACTAAGGGGGTAATGATATTAATGCGTAGGAACCTTTCTATTGATATTCTTGGGCAGGGTAACGATACAGATGGTAGAATAACTCATGTGAAAGTCTTGATTGAAAACAGGAAGTTAGCACTTCTCTCTGTCAATGCTCCTTCTACCTACGATCCGAATTTCTTTTCTATACTGACCAGTTACCTCCTTGGTTTGTCTGACTCTGAGGTGGTGATGGGGGCTGACATGAATGCTGTCATGTCACATGACTTGGATAGATCAGGTCAGAGTGAATCCCATTCACAGTCACTCTGCACTGACAATCTCAGGCAATGCATCTCTTCATTGTCTCTTCTGAATTCCTGGCGTATGTCTAATCCTTCTGGCAGAACCTATACCTTCTTTTCCTCTAGGCATAAGTCTTATTCACAAATTTATTTTGTTTTTATCTCTTGTACTCTTCTTCTTTACTTAGCTCAGACATATGTCCCATGTCACTATCTGACCATGGTAGTAATATTTTGAAACTGTCACTTGTTAATCGACCTCCCCGGGCACCTCGCTGGCGGTTTAATCCCACATTACTCCGCAATGAGAATTTTTGCACCTCATTTAAGGCTAATCTTACAGAATTTATCAGTATCAATAAAGGTTCAGTGGACGATCCACGCATAGTCTGGGACGCAGTCAAGGGCTTTATCCATAACTTTTCAATTTCATATGCATCACATCTACATAGATCACGCATCAAAAAAAATTCTGAGGCACTAGAGGCAATGAATCAAGTTTCTTTTTCTCTCCAAACAGTGACCAGAATTAGTGTTGTGAAAACCGAACTGAATCAGTTGCTTAAAGCTAAAGCAGAGTTCCTGATTCAAAGGACCAGACAAAACTATTATTTCAA
The DNA here is from genome assembly GCA_015244755.2 of Tenualosa ilisha. Taxonomy (NCBI): domain Eukaryota; kingdom Metazoa; phylum Chordata; class Actinopteri; order Clupeiformes; family Clupeidae; genus Tenualosa; species Tenualosa ilisha. Next base: position 338,767 of record PYXC01001443.1, on the reverse strand, counting down.
TGGCAGTAGGCCCAGCCATCTTCTAGCTCTACAACTGCGGAATAATGAAAAGTTTGCTAATATACCTGCTGTAAAGCACCCAACTGGTGAAGTCCTAACTGACCCAAAACGTATTAATGACACGTTCTGTTCTTTCTACTCCAACCTGTATACATCTGAGTTTTCCTGTAATAAACCAACATTTTCTGCTTTTCTTTCTTCTCTTAATTTACCTCAATTGTCAGATTCTGAGACTGCTTCTCTGGCTGAACAGATAACTCTTCAAGAATTGGAAGAATCATTGAAATGTATGAGGAAAGGCAAGTCCCCAAGCTTGGATGGAATTCCTGCGAGTTGAGTTGTATTCCTCTTTTTGGTCTGAGCTGGGCCCACTCATGTTGGACATGATTAATTACTCAGTCAAACATGGATCCTTTAGACAGGATATTAATACAGCTGTTATTTCCCTCCTTTTGAAAAAAGACAAGGACCCTACCTCATGTTCTAGTTACCGTCCACTTTCCTTGCTTGGAGTAAATGTTAAATTATATGCTAAAGTTCTGTCACGCCGATTGGAATCTTTTATGACAAAACTGGTCCATGAAGACCAAACAGGGTTTATAAAATCTTGTTCTGCCTCTGACAATCTCCGCCGCTTACTACATATAATTTATTCTGCTGATCAATCAGAAACCCCCTGTGGTGTTTTTTCTTTAGATGCCATGAAAGCTTTTGACCGTCTTGAGTTTAACTACCTTTGGTCTGTCCTGAAGCATATGGGTTTAGGCTCTGGCTTTATTAGCATGATAAAGGTCTTATACAGTAACCCATTGGCAGTTGTTTTAACAGGACAAATATGTTCACAGCCCTTTTCCTTGAGTAGAGGTACGCGCCAGGGCTGTCCTCTCTCCCCTTTGTTGTTTGCTCTCTCATTGGAACCCCTAGCGCAGGCTATCAGGCAATTAAACATAATCCCTCCTATCAATGTTAAAAAAAACATCTCACCACATTTCATTATATGCAGATGATATTTTATTTTTTGTAAATAAGCCTGCCTTATCTATAACACATATTCTGGCATTGTTTGACCACTTCAGCTATCTTTCTGGCTATAAGATTAATTGGAGCAAATCATGTTTTCTTCCTCTAAATTTTGATTCTCCTTATCTCTCCCAGACACTGCACCAGTTGTCTCCTCTTTCGATTATTTAGGCATAGACATCTACCCTTCTCTATACGATACGGTGAACAAAAACTTTAAGAAAATCCTATCAAACATTACCACAGATCTTTCAAACTGGACTCATTTGCCTAATTCTTTGTACGCCCACATATCAGTTGTCAAAATGAATGTCCTCCCTCGTGTCAATTTTTACAGTGTCATGCTGCCTTTGCCTCCCCCTACTTACTTCTGGGCCCAACTTGATTCCATCTTGGTCAAGTACATATGGAATGGGAAGCGCTCTCATATTAGGCTGACCACTATTCAGCGCAGTAGGATAGATGGAGGTCTCTCCTTTCCTAATTTTAAACTTTATGCGCAATCATTCATTCTTCATTCTTCGCCCTTTATTAGTCTGGTTCAACTCGGGCTCCAAAGTGGCATGGAGAGCTATTGAAGAGTCTTTGGTGGCTCCATATAATCTAAAAGACTTAGTCTTTTGCAGTTTTTCAACTAAACAATGCAATCTCAGGTTTGGCCCAATAATATCTCATCTAGTGTCCACCTGGAGGTCTTTGGAAAGACAAACTGGTTCCATGCCAAAGTGGCACTGTCATTTTCCTCTGTTCAATAACAATAAGTTTCTATCTGGTAACTCTCCATTCAGATGTTCTCAGTGGGTGGAGTGCAATATTACCGTTCTTGGGGACCTGTTCAATGACAAAGGTCTAATGACATTTCAAGATATCAAGGCTCAATATAACATTCCATCCTCTACTTTCTTTATGTATTTGCGTATCAGATCAGCTCTCTGTGCCTATGGGCTCCCTTTGGATGCAGAGTTGCCTCTACATCCTCTTCGTAATTTAAGGTTTTTCAACAACCCTTCTTCTAATTCAGACTCACCTATATATTCACTTCTCCTTGAATCTTTATACAAACCTTTGGGAGTAGTTGCAGTTTGGTCTAGGGACCTAGAAATACATGCCCAAGACACTTTTTCTGAACACACATGGGAAGTAATAACAATGTCTTCTAAAAATCCCAATCATCAGATGATACATTGGAAATTGGCACACAGAATGTATTTAACACCCTTAAAACGATTTCATATGCGCCTTTCTGTGTCCCCTAACTGCAACTTATGTCCACAGGGGGTACCGGGCACCTTCCTTCATTTTTTCTGGGATTGCTCAGCTCTTAACCCTTTCTGGCGTCAGTTAGCTAATGATATTTCAATCCTACTGGACAAAGATATTACTTTAACTCCTTGCATGTTTTTTTTAAGTGACTTCTCTGCCCTTGAACTTACACTCTTTCAAAAAAGCTGCCTTCTTGCTGCTTTTACAGCAGCCAAGAAGTTGCTAGTTACCCGCTGGAACCCCCCACATTTAATGTGTAGGCGCAGATGGGCTCTAAGTCTGCTTGATATCATTTCTTTGGAGCTATCAACCGCCAGGATTCATGGGGCTAGATCTCAAACATTGATGAGGTGGAGTGCTGCTTTTGATCAAGTTAAAACTTTTATTTCTGACAATCTTTTATTTCTGACAATCTAGCAATCTGACAATCTAGCCAATTAATATTTCTTTCCCCTCCTCCCCCCCGTGCTCATATTTTTATTTTTCAAATTCGTATTTTTTGTATTTATTATGGGGAGCAGGGGTGTACCTCTGTTTGTCACTGTATGAGTTTTATTTTATTTATTTTCTCAGTACAATATGTATGCACATCTACTTATATGATTTGCCAATCAGATGTTTAGGGGTGGGTGGGGTGGGGGGTGGATGGGGATTCTGGGAAATGTTTTTGTACCTCTGTACTGGAGCAATTCTTTGCTCTTGCCAAATAAAAAACAATTGTTCACAAAAAAGAAATTAAGTGATGTTTCTCCTCCTATAAAACCGTCTCTGGTGTAAGCTAGCTGTGGTTTCATAGTTTTGTTTTTTGTTTTGTTTTGTTTTTAGTACTATTGGGGGGTTTATGGTTGCATAGTACAGGTAGAAGATTGTTGTACCTTAGAAAACAAAGATGAGCTACATGTCAAGAGGTATTGGTATTATCGCACAACTAGTTGTCCAATGTTGTTAACTTACAGCAGAGGGGTGTGACAGCCATAAGTCAAATGCATACAGCTTGCACATAACATAAGGGTTATTCCATGCCAAATCAACAAATACCATTGCATCCTCTGTAGTTTTTGAGACACGGGGTCTTAAAAAGGGGATCATATATGAATAAAATGGAGCTCTGAAAAAAATGAATGAATTTCATGAAACTTTTAGAAACTATTCTATTGTAGTAGACATCTTTAAATTCCAAGATTCTTGTTTCACAGTCGCCCATTTGCTGAGTAATGCTTTGCTGAAAATGGCAAGAAAATCATATGATCATTTTTTTCTATTTCAGACGACTATATCTTGTAGATGAATGGCATCAGATCTTTAGTATTTCTGTGCATTACACACAAGTTATTGTACTTTCTTTACGAATATGTAGATGTGTAGTATAAATCAAATTTTTGAGTTGTGAGACATTAAAGATGATGACCTGTACTTTAAGTACATTTTCCCAAGGTATGACAAAGTATACCATAAGAGCAATGACACTACCACAAAACCCATGCTTTATTTTGTATATTTACAAAATATGAGATTGGTACCTTTAGCCAAGCCACATAAATTCACTGGGTATTTTGTGTCCGCCTTGTCCTTGTGTGTTTAGCCAATGAGGTTTTCTCATTTTGGTTCACTTTTTATATGTATGCACGTTTTTGCCTGCTCTTGTGCTGGTCACTGATCACAATTTGTTTGTTGTTGTTAATAATGGCTTCATCTTTGGTGCCATGCTACATTGAGGAAATGCTCAGTTGTTTGGAAAACTGTCCCAAATTGGATTTTGTGAAAAATCTCAAAGGGTAAGCTACTTCATGTGGAATAACTGGCGCTAATACAGTAACCTAATTTACTGTTCATAAACTTAGGTCTACTCAATAGAATGTCACAGAATGTACATAAGGTAGGTCTGTGCTATTGAATAAATCATCCGGACTGTCAGAGATACAACCAATCAGCGAATTGAAAAGATCACTTCAAACATTTAAATACCACCCTTTGCCACCCACATTGTAGGTATAGCTGTAACCTCAACATGTCCTAAAGAAATGCATCCAAACTTCTCACGGTTGATCACCAAAATGGGGCTCAAACTCAAGTAGGTGGCACAGCATACTGATTTGCCATCACGGACCCATTTAGTCTGACTAAATCCCAGTATACTGCAAATTATTCATGTTATCTGTGAATTGTTTGAACTGATTAAATTTGACAGTATTTCTTGACTTTGTCATTTCTATCAGCTATGGCTTCACTCACTTTACCTACCACTTTACACCTAAGTAAAAACTTGTTTTTGTTCCAGCTAAAATGAATCATTGGACAAAAGTCTACATGCTTTTATCTTCTTCTTTCACCGTAGAAACGGATAAAACTGCACAAAGAAACTGCAAGCAAGCATAGTACCTCTCAATTAATGGTTCAGGAATACAACTAATGCATCAGGATAAACGGAAGTTGTATTTCCATGGTGACCACAACTGGCCATTAATCACACACCTGGCTAGACATGATAATATCCTTGGCTTAATGAGGGTGACTAAGTTAAAAAAGAATGAGTTGTGACATACATTCTCACTGTACTCACATTGCAGCCACTCAATAATTGGTTTTGGTTAAAACATTAAAGTCATAGCATATGATTTAACAATAGAAAATAAAATCTTAAAATGTCTCATGAGATGCTAGGGCTCATAGGTACTGACGTTTTTTGATTGAACTGTAGCGGCATGGTTGTGGCCTTGAGATCACAGCCACCATAGTTCAGAAGGCTAGTATCTCAGCCAACATAATGAAAAGTGTACAGAAAAAAACTAGGCTGCTTGTTGAATACATCTATATCTTACGATACTATCGTAACTGCAATGATGTTTTATGTGCTTTTATTAGGTACAGCCATTGTGTATTGCTGAGAGCACTTATAGTATTTGTTTGCAAACAATGTTCCTAGTTCGTTGACAGTGCATGGGCAGTGGTGTGCGAGTTATTTATGTGTCTGGTTGTATAGTGAAGTGTGGAGAACACACTTTGAGTTATCAGCTTCTATGGGTTCAAAGGATGTGTTAGGAAGATGTCCTGTGCCACAATATTAGCAAGGACATCCATATCTCGGAAATCAGTGTTCAAATCTGCCCGTGGGCATTTCCCTATCCTTCCCCGCCTGTCTCCCAGTCATTTTCCTATCACACTCCTCTGTGTCTAATTTGATGGGGAAAAAACAAATAACCTACATAAACCATAAAGAAATGTGACTATAGATGAGGAAAGAGATCAGCCTACATTTCCCCGGACCAGAGCAAGGCACATCAGAACCATAGGCCTACAACATAAATTGAGGTATATCCAAAATAATTTTACAGCTATCTGTAGTGGAGGGGTAGTGGAGGAGATGATGAATCCTGTCATGAATATGGCTATATTTTATTATTTTAATAATAAAAATTATTATTATTATTATTAGGGTCTATTGTTTGTCAAAACCACTTTTTTGGTAAGGCTAAAAATTAAAGTGGTTAATGGGCGGAGACACAGTTCAGTAAGAGGAGGTGTTGTGGCACAAGGAACAAAAGCACATGGCTACTTAAACAAAACAACACATAGTTGCCAAGGCAGAAAAAACACCATATACTTTGAAAGCTAGGTTTGACAGACTTTTTTATCTTGTTTCCTTTTGGGTTCCAATTTGAAATTTTGTGCATGCAGAAACTAAAAATATTTCTTAGTGGCTGTATCTTTGTTTTTGCAGTAGACTTTGTTTTCTCCAGGTATGACACACTCAAAGTGTGGATCTAATTTTACCTCTCTCAATTTTAAAGTACCATAAATCATAAGCTTTGTTTTCTATCTGAAACATTCCTTCATTTCAATAATGCAGTATAACTGAAGTGAATTTTAACAGATCCCACATGCTTCAATGTGGAAACATTGTTATGAAAAGTTTTCACCATTTTGTCTTTATGCCATTTCCAGTAATCCATTACTTGGCAATTAATATACTCTAAGCCTAAATAATTTACAGTTCAGAACGTCTCTATGTCTGCAACATTGCCTGAAAATTTCAAGTGTTTAGCATGAAGTATGTGAAATTAATGGACAACTGAAATTAATAAAGTTAAAAAACGCTTGTTTTCCATGATCATGACCCTGTTTTTTTGGGGCCCAATATTTCAGATACTAAAGTAGATAGAAGGTTAACATTTCGCACAATTGCTGATGGGTACAATGGCATTGGAAGCAAATCCAAGAGGGTCAGGCGTCATGCATTTGTTGATTTCGCACGGAATGACCCATAAGCATCGTTTTGCTAACAACACAGCATCTAACACCAATATCTGCAGAACCAAAAAAAAAAATCTCTGCTTACCTGACATGGTCCAGCTATATCCATAATTTACATTTCATGTTATGTCCACAGTTACTGATATTTCAGTCATGTAGGCATAGGCTACAGACCAGCAGATTACAGCTACATCCTAGCACTCTGATTAGCCAGAGTGCTAGGATGCCATTAAGTTTTACACGCAGTGTCCACAGTTCAAAACAAGTTTAAAGACACAATGTTCAACATGGCATCGCCCAAACAAAATGATAGATAACGTCACAGTGGGAGTAAACGTCACGACTGCATTTCTCCATTTTTTTCCTTAGCCCAATTTTACAAGTCATAAGTCACCATTATCTCCCTTGTATTTTGGCCAATACCATTGATGTAGTTATAAAGCTTGTTTTCCTTGTGCTTTTGCTTGTGTTCTTCCATAAGGGCATAATAACCTAATTTTGAAAAAAATGGGCGATGTGAAGGTCACATATGTAGTATATGGCTAGCCTTTAATTTTGTATGATGATGCATTGTATTTTGATTATTTTGATTTCAGTGATGATTAACATGATGTTAACACAATACGTGGACTTGGGCTTTGGCATTCTGGGACATGCATTGTGCAGCAATACTTTTGAGCTCCACTCCCCACTTGCTTATGTGGCCATGTAAATATATTGAAATATATGTTTCTATATCACAAATATATATGTACCTACATGTAGAAACTATGGGAAAATTATATATTTGATATACTAGTGATATATGGGAAAATTAGATATATTTTAAAATATGAATACTCTTTAGCTGCATATTTTCCAAGTCAAGTCAGCTTTATTGACAATTTCTCCACATATACTAGACATACAGAGGAATTGAAAGTATGTTTCTCATTATTCCATGGAGAAGAGGAGGTGCACAACAGATAAGACATTTCCTAACACTAAAAAAATGTGTATAGCAGATAAGGACATTTTCCTAACACTAAACATGACAAAAATCACAAGGCAAAAACACAAGAATGTCACAAGCAGCAAACAATTCCTGTATGAGGTGGTGTGAGGTAGTGCAAAATGATGTGCAAAAATGTTATTGTGCAAAAAGATGTGTAGTAATAGTGTAAAAAGAAATGCTATATACAAAACCAGCCACAACTTCAGAGTCTAGAGTTTTTCAAAAAGTATGTGTAAGTAGTAGTGCAAAAATGTAATTTTGCAATAGATGTGTTGTACTAGCCCAAAAAAATGCTGTATACAAAAATGTGTTCATATATCACTTTTGCGTAGGGAAACAACACTTGTGGTCTAAACACTTTTGAAGTGTACTTAGCTATGTCTTATTTAATATTAAAATGTTGAGATCATTCCTAGAAAAGCAGCCAGGCCAATGGTATCACACTTCAGCTGAATAGCTGTGTGTGGGCTTAGTTAGAACTTGGATGGGAGGTGTGGGCTTGCTTAGAACATGGATAGGAGACCTGGCAAAACTATTGTTGCTGGAAGTGGTGTTGATGGATGGCACTCTTCCCTCCAGCCTAAGATCAATCTAGTGCAGTGACAAGGATACTGTGATGTTGGAGAGGCTGTCCTTCAGAGGACACGTTAAACCGAGGTCCTGATTCACAGTGGTCATTCACAGTGGCTCATTCATTCCCTCATTCCCTCACTCAAGCTGGTGTGTGGAGAGCATTCTGGCGTATAGTGGGTGCTACACATTGGTGGTGGTTAGTGAGGTGTCCCTTCCACTGTGCTTTGGGTGTTAGTAGTAGAAAAAGTTTCAGGATTTCACCTTCAAATATCTTGCTGTGTCTTTATCTTACCGTCCTGAAATTTTGCCACATAAAGGCTGGCGACGTATGCTTTTGAATTCTGCCATCACTACTGTCACAAATTCAAGGTGCTGTTCTTAAGGGCCTCTTTAAAGGAGGACATTTACATTTTTGTACCATTTTCATGTGCCTGTCACATTTCACATGACACTCAAGCCTTACTAGTTTGTGCATACATCTACACTTTGGGCCATTCTCTTAGGGAATCTATATAAAGAATGCGGGCATGATTTTATTCTGCTAAGCCAGAGGTGATTTAGACAAATATGAACTTTTATATCCCCATATCTCTGTGCGCAATAAGTCAAAACAGTTGAAATCTGTATGTCTTTGTTCATCTGAACTTGTATTATCTGTGGCTTTTTGGTCTATTGTTGCATATCTGAATTTTATTTAGAGCAGATTTGCACCTACAGTAATTACAATGGAGGGTTGTCCTGATAAACCAAAGTGCTCATCTCAACGCATAAGTCAATGTGTGAATTGGAGTTGAATAGGTCATCATGATCACAGGGTCCAGAGAGTGTTAACTGCTCTAATGGTAATGAGCAGTTAAACTTCTTGGGATGGAATGATCACAGGATTAAGAGAATGTTAACAGCTCTGATGGTAATGAGCAGTTAAACTTCCTGGGATGAGATCTCAAGGCAGAATGGTATGATGATGATGATGATGTAGCCCCCCTTCTCTGTTCAAGGTTGGTTGTTCTAGATGGGCATAGATAGCCTCCTTCAGTCCTCTTATACCACCTGTCTTCCTTGTCCAAAATGTGCACATGTTGTGTCAATGGGTGACTCATGTGACCCATTGTCACATGATGAGATGTGTGGTCTACATCTCACAGTTACACCCACAGTCCAAGTTCCATGTCTGGCTCTACGTCGAACTTTTTGACTCACACCTATGTCAGTCAATGATATTCGCAATTGTAACTTAATGTGTGGGTTAAAGGAAATAAAAAAAATGGGGCTCAAGAATTTATCCCAAGAGAACATTTTGAAAATTCCAGTTAAATAGTTTCCATGTCATTTTAGACAGAGGGATTCTGTAGTCTACAGTTTTAATCTCACAAAACACATCCAACGTTGTGTAATCAGCACGATCATACGCCACATCATTAGTGTAAAAAAAAAAAACTCTGAACAAGTCTGATTGCCGTGGGGTCAGTGGTCATGTATGTAGTCTATTATATCAGTCTATGATAACTAACAGCGTTATAGGTCTTGGTTTTTCTTTGAAATAATCACAGGCCCATTCAGGTTGTAAGCTACATTTTGTCTGACTGCCTATTCTTGAACTGTACAGCTCAAGAAGTGTTGGGGAAGATTTGTCAATCACTGAGCTATACTACTCTACACCAGAAATGTATGTCCTGACCAGGGTGTCTAAATTATGAATATGTGAATTAGGCTCTCCTCAAACAATTCCATAAATAAAAGTTGCAGAACAAAATAAAAATAATTTTGATAATCACATCAGGCCTAGCAAAGGCTGTTTCCCACTGTGCATAAAACTTTTTTGGGTACACTGTTGTCATTTTCATCATCAAATTTAGTGGCGTAGTTGAAAATGTAGATGGTGTGGTAAGCTATTTTTCACATGTAAAATGCCACAGAATCGTGTGGAATGTACCAACCCTATTCCAGTGTATAATGGTTTTCAGCATTCCATGTCTTTCTTGGCAAAGATTTTAAGATCTGTCACAGATTTCACAATCTTCAAACTGTAAGTGTTGAACAAGAACAAGAAAAGGACCAAATGGAATTTGAGTGCTTCAGACAAGTTCTATTTCTAACAGTTAATTTGGTTTGCAATTAAATCACCACTTTCATTGATGAGCCTGACTGTATGTGTAGTACTACATTTCTCTGTAATGGTGCCTCAAAATGCCAATTACCCATAACCACCAGACAGGATGAGGCAACCCTTATGAAGTAGGCTAGCGTGAGCTATAGTGTTCAGACATATCAGTGCTATGTGTTTGAAAGAACAAGTAAGAGATGAATAATCAGATTCATTCAGAAATCTCATACAATGAAAGTTTTCATGGTGTTTTAGTCCTATAACTCCTCGCGACAATGTTACCTTAGTGCAGAGTGCAAGTGTCATTCAATTCTGTCTCAGCTGACTGCTTTTATGTGGACTATTCTGAGTCAGTATAAAGTTTATTTCACATAGCAAATTGGCAGGAAGACAATGGAAGGCAGTTCCTAAATGTTGGAGTGATACCTTCTTGAACTTTCTTGTGCAGATAGGCTACACATTCAGATCTTTACTTCATCTCCATGATAATTTCTGTAAAATTCCATCATTTTGGTAAGAGAGAGAAGGCTTTTTGAAGTTTAAATGTTTTTTTTTTTATGTGTCACAAGGTCATTAAGGGACAGGGAAATCACAGCAGCATGACTGAAATATGCACTAGGTAATGTGTGTAAGCTTTGTTAAATAGTAACATGTCATGCTGCAGTATGGTGACCATGATGGAGTAGTGGTAACATGTAGCGGCAACTGGTTCATCTGGGTTCAGTTCCTGATCTCTACGGTTTAGTTCTCTTATGCTTTGGCTTTGAAGTGTCAAGTGTAACATACCCCTAATTTCCCTTTTAATTATTTTGTCCTCTTAACACCTTCTGTATTTCATCTCAGTCCCAGCATGCAGAGTATGTATGTCATGCGGAACACCAACTGGGTTACTAACTTGGGTTATATGGATAACCCGTATGTGTAACCCACCTTTGCAGCATTTCAGGTGAACGTATGCATGAAGTCAGGACTATTTGTATGGTAATTAAGCAAAAAGCCACCTAGGTGTTCAAACTACAGATAATACACTTACACAAGTATTTCAATTGATGGCGCACAGAGATATAGTCTTGTAAAACTGGCCTCCAATTTTATTTTTTTACCAAAAACAATTCCTCCTAGCTCGCTAGATTAAACGTATTTAAGCATCTCTGAAATACCAAAGGAGGAAGTCCCAAGGTATCCATAAATGTAAGAGCGACTGAGACTTGATTGTGATGTGTAAGATGAGACAGGCACATGAAAATGGCACAAAAATGGAAAAAAGTTCTGTTTTCCAGGGCCCTCTGTACAAGGAGAATGTAGAATGAAGGCTCCCTGAGATGAATGAGGAACCCAGATTTTTAACTCTTGATGTCCCTAAAACTTTAAAAGAGCCTAAATATCTCAAAGAAGGCTTTTAAAGGCTGAAAATGATTTTCCTAGGTCTACTTTGAAGAAAAAATATGAGAGTAGACTGATACAGTTTTGTATCAAGTCCCTGTGTAAATCGAGTCTTACGGAAACTGACTCTTAATTATCCTTCCTGTTGTGTTCGTTTCATGGTAACAACTTCGGTGTTCTGGTCAAAAATGACCGAAGCATTTTTAACTTCACCTAATATATATATATATATATATATATATATATATATATATATAATCAAATCTCTCCAATCAAATCTCTGTAACAATGGTCTCTTGAATATTCCAAATTTAAAACTAGTCTAAAACTAGACTAATTATGGCCTGTAGGCCTCACTGAACGAAACCTATGTAATTCAGTGAGAGAGAGATTTTATTGGACATAGGTTTTTGGTGGAGGCTGTCACTGGAAGCAAAAATACAGAGTGAGGGGTGTGTTTTTGTGTTCACTGATACAAACATACACACACTATCCATCTGATCTGTGTGTAAGACTGTATGCCTGAAAACATTTTTTGTACATTTACTTTAGTCTCATTTTTTTTCATAGTCCGGTCATTTTTGACCAAACACCACAGGTGTAACAACATTGAATAAAACACCCAAAATGTCATGAAAATGATTAAAATTTGTGTTATGTCTTCAGATATGAACAAAGGCCCATGACCATCCAACTAGATTAAGTAAACTCTTTAGAGGGAAAAAAATGTGATTTCAGTCAATTTTGACCGGAACACAACAGGAGGTTTAAGTCTGTTTATGTTTGACAGCACTAACTTTTCATGCTTGGTCTTTTACAGTGGTCCTTTGTGATGTGTTGTCTGCATTAAACCTGAAGAAATACAAAGACGAGAAGCTCACACTCTGCGCAATCCTGGAGGTCAACAGAAACACACTTTCAGATGAACCACCACAGAGCCTGGGACAACTGCCTTGGAACTTCTTAAAAAAACTGATTACACTTGATCTTACATCCAGAAACATAAAATGTACAAAAAGGCAGAAAGACGTACTTGATGAGGTTAGCTCCAAATATGATTGTAGTAATTTTGATGCCATAAATCCTCTAGATCTGATCACTGCTCTGTTCCACTGTTCAGATCCTTTGCTCCAGCAGGAAATGGTTTCCAAAATGGCCATGTGCCAGTTTGCTGTTCCTTTGCTTCTGCCAAACTGTGACACACAGCAGAGCACTCTGATGCTGTGGGCCATGAGAGACATAGTTAAAATATACAGGCCTCACTCTCTAACAGGAGACAGAACATATAAAGAGGACAGAGTTGTGGAAATGGACATCCCCATGGTGTCATTTGTTCGACTTGGAGAGAGCAGTTTACACAAGTCTCAGATTCTGAACAAGTTAATAAGTAATCCTCATCAGCACATCGACACATTTGTCCACCATGATATGAAGTGTGGTGATGTACCGAGGAGAATCTCAGATGGTCTGGTTGAAATCAGCTGGTGTCTGCCATGTGGAAAGACGAGCATTGACATATTAAAACAACCAGTCGCAATGGCCAATCTGAGAGGAGATGGCAGGTTGTTTAAGACCCAGATGCATTTCCTGTTACGGGCTTCAGCTGCAGTTTTCATCTTCTGTGATGACCTAGAGAGCGACCTTAGCATTCTGACCAACAGAGAGAATAAAGCAGAGCTGTTCATGGTCACCAACCCACAGAGAAAGATGTTCAACAAAGAGACATTTATGGATATTTGCAGAAAACATAATATCCCAAATGTGATCTGCAAAGATCAGAACTACTCAGAGTTTGTGCAAACCATACGCCATCATGTGAGCATAACTGCTGAGAAGAATCCATCCATGCCTGGAGTGATGAAAATGGTTCTTGTTGCTCAGAAGCTTGGTTTTGATGTGGATGAACACTGCTGTGAGTGTAGTAATGGCAGAGAAAATGCAGAAAAAATTATTAGAAACATACACAATGTCATAGAATTCAAAGAGTCTGAGCTACCTTTGCATGGAAAGCTCTGGGAAGAAATAAGCCTGTTAGAAAAAGAGAGGTGTAGACTTAGAAAAGCAAACAGAGAGAAAGGCTTAGAGCACTACAAGAGTGATCTGAACATAAAAGAAAAGGAACTGAGAAAGGAACAACTCGCAACAAAGACGTCAGACACCATGAAGAATTTCATTGATGGAATCTCGCTTCCAGGTGCAGAACGTTTCTTCTTCCTGAAGTGGCTGAAAATTCTGCTGGAGGACCTCTCTAGATGTAACTTAGCCAAACTGAGACAGCAGTTCAAAAAGTGCCAGACAAACACACCACAGAGCAAGGATCCTCTTCAATTAGATGAGCAAATATCAAAATCTTCATTGGGTCTTGAGCACTTCTTCCGTGAGCTGGGTCAGCTTTATGAATCTGCTTGCTTCCTTCCAGAAACCCACCCAGACAGGAAACAAGTTCAAGATGTACCTGGTCTGTGTGCCCAGATGCTGCTGGATGGGTTTCCGGTTGAGCTGGTGGATGGAGACTCATCAAACATTCCAATGAAGTGGATATCAGAGGTCCTGAATCAGCTACATAAGAAGGTGGACTCTAAGAGTAGGATACTGGTAATGACTGTGCTGGGTGTTCAAGGCACTGGGAAGTCCACCCTTCTCAACACCATGTTTGGAGTGCAGTTTGCAGTCAGCAGTGGAAGATGCACCAGAGGAGCCTTCATGCTGCTGATTAAAGTCTCTGAGGATTTCAGATCTGAGCTAAAGTGTGACTTCATTATGCTCATTGACACAGAGGGCTTAAAATCACCTGAGCTAGCAGAATTAGACACAAGCCACGAACATGACAATGAGCTAGCAACACTAGTCATAGGGCTCAGTGACATCACCATCATCAATGTTGCTATGGAGAACAACATAGAGATGAGGGACATTCTCCAGATTGCAGTTCACGCCTTTCTCAGGATGAAGGAGGTTGGGAAGAAGCCCAGATGTGTGTTTGTGCATCAGAATGTGTCAGACATGGCTGCAGATGACCTCAACCTGAGAGACAGGAGGAGGATGTTGGAGCAGCTGGATGACATGACCAAAATAGCTGCCAAAATGGAGAAAATGGAAGCCAACACAAAGTTCTCTGATGTGATGATATATGATCCTGATACAGATAGCTACTACATCCCTGGACTTTGGCATGGAACTCCTCCGATGGCCCCAGTGAATGCTGGCTACAGTGAAGCTGTGTATGACCTCAAAAAGAGTTTGTTAGGCTGTGTACAACAGTCAGATAACTTCCAGTGTCATGATGCAGCAGAGTTCCTGACTTGGACAGAAAATTTGTGGAATGCTGTGAAGTTTGAGAACTTTATCTTTAATTTTAGGAACAGTTTGATGGCTGTTGCGTACACAGATTTATGTACTGAGTACAACAAATGGGAATGGACATTCCGGAAAGCGATGAATGAATGGCTTACACTCAAGGAAACAATGTTATCCAACAATGGATTGTTTGTCCAAACGAATAGTTTGCAAGAAAAACTCAAAGTTGCATTGGAGGAGGCATCAGATAAGCTAAATGAAAATGCAAAGAAAATCTTGTCAAACCTAGACCAATACTTTGAGACAAATGACCGCAAAGTCTCTTTAGTTGAGAGATATAGACTGGACTTTCAAACAAGTGTAAAGGCTCTCAAACAAGGAACAGAAAATTCTATAAAACTCTCTTTGCAGCAGGTTGTTGAAATCCAAGAAGGGATGGAGAAAGTGAAAGAAATCAAAGTCAAGCAAATAGATACAATTGAGGCAAAAATCCGTGAGCTCCTTAAATACTGTAGGAATAGTAAGACTGATTTATCTGAAGATGAACTGAAAAGTGAATTTGAGAAAATGTGGAGTGGAATCATGGCTGATCTATCTTTCAAAATGCCATCAAAAAATATTTATGATGACTTCCACTACCTGCTCAAGATAAATTTAAGTTCAAAGAGTGGACATGTTTCAGAAATGATAAGTGAAGTCAAACTGACCTCTAGGGGTCTGGGGAAATTCTGTGTTAAATGTGATTGGTTAGACTGGGTGTACCATGCAAGAAAAGTCTTGAGTGTCATCAGACACAGAGATAGAAATTACTTAATTGATAAAGTGCAAGAAACCTGCGATGGTATCATTAACATGTGTGTTGATAATGCTGCACAGCGCAAAATCGTCATGGAGAGAAAGAACATAGATTACCATGAGACATACATCAGAGAGATCTTCAATATTATTGATGAAGAGTTAAAAAAGCATCCTATTCCTGATAAATGTGAAGCTGAACTTAAGTTTTACATTTGTGGCTTTGCTGCAAGGATCTTCCAGGAAGAACACAATAAATTCAATGACCGCAATGACCCACAGAATCATCTAAAGGAGTGTAGAGAAACATTTCAGCAGAAGTTCTTGGAATTATTTCATGAAAAAGATCAATGCCGGAAGGAAGTTAAGAAATTCACAGAGACCTTTGTGAAGCCAGCAGTTCAAGATTATGTGTCTAAACGTCTTGGGCAGGCAATTGCAGATGAAATGAAGAGTGGAAAAGGAGGAGCGGACTATAGTACACAGAATTATTTCCAGTTTGCTCTGTTGAAATCGCTGCTTGAGAAGGACTTATTTCAGAATTACAAAGAACACTCCTCCTCCAGTGAACAATTTGTAACAAAGTGGATTAAGCAACAAATTGTTAACAAATTGACAGAAAGTGGACAAATGGCAAAATTTCAGAAGAATTTCCTATCTGAGATCATTGAAGAAATAAATAATGCAATCGCCAAAAGTTCAAAGAAAGAAGACCTTAAAGAGTTCATAGAAGAATTCTGCTTCAAGGCTAAAGATAAGCTGGTCTTTCCACAAGATGTTTTACCCACATTTTTGAGCCTTAATGAAACCAAGACAGAAGACTTTGTTTCTCATCTCTCAGGCTGTGTTGAGGATATGAAGATTTCCTTGGCTGATCAGTATGACAAAACAGACAGCAAACATATCAATAGAACAATTAACGATCTGCCCCATAAACCCCATCAAATACTCTTCACTAGCCTGTGTGGATGTGGGGAACAGTGTCCTTTCTGTGGGGCACTCTGTGAGGCAGGAGGGAAGGAACATGCCAAACACTTTTCAAGCATGCACCGACCTACAGCATTTGGAATGTATAGGCTTTCTGACACCAACAAACTGTCAACAGACATATGCACTAGTCTTGTAGTGAGCTCTGAAAACCATACGTTTTTTTTAAAGATTATGGGGATTTTGCTAAGAAAGCCCACTGGTCCACATTTTAAAAACAGTGAGACACATGGGAAATTTTATCCTTATAAAAACTACAGACAAATATTTCCTGATTGGGATATAAAAGGTGAATGCAGCCTTGACACCTCAAACTACTGGAAATATGTGCTGAACAAGTTCAATGAGGAATTTGCTAAAGCTTATGGTGCACTGCCTGCAGATATCCCAGAGGACTGGAAAACACTTACAGCACAGGATGCACTGGAAAGCCTGGAAAAGTCATTCAAGAAACTGTAAGCTGTGTGAGGGAATCACAGTAGAGATGATGTGTCAACATAAATAGCAGTAATCATCAGAATCAACACAGGTCATCAATAAAAGATTATATCAGTGATATACTGTATGTATTAATGAAAATGTTACTGTAAATTTTCAATAAATGAATCGGCACATGTACTTTCAGGGTGATGCATTAAAATTCACCTAACTTGGTACACATGGTAAAGGTGTGAATTTGTAACATTAATCAGAGCAGAGATTGTACTGTAGGTAGGACAATACATATATAAAATGAGTTTGCTGTAATTCATCCTTAGGTCTGATCAGCTTCAAGCAAGTAAATGGCTTGTGCACTAAACAGAGGCTTGTATATGGAGGCTTTAAAGTTTCCTGTCTTTTTAATCATCCTGGATTATCTTATGATTAATGAAGTAGGCCTAGTTAATATGTATCTCTGACATGTATTCAATAAATTACAAAATTATGCTCATCTGGTGGTTGTAGTTTTCATTTTTTATTTTGCTTTTAATATTACTGGCAGTGCCCATACAAATGATGTTTTCCAGAAAACTGTGGCTCAGTTACATGTGTGCAAGTAATTCATTATTGAATCTGTGATGTAGGTTTGGGCCTGTGCAGTTTGAAGAGACACTGTTAAAGGACAGCTACAAAGACTGGCCATAGAAATCACATGTTTGGGTTGGAGGTAACAGGTGTTGTGGCATTGTAAGACTGCACCCATAAAACTGAACAGAGAACTTCTCCATGTGTGCATTCTTGTATTGGCATGTTGTTGCAAGATCTGCAAAATTCAAAAAGAAGGCTATGGTTGATGTTAGACATGGTAATTCGTTTGAACAGTGAGAGGCATTTGACAAAGTAATGAGCTACTGCACAGTAGCGAGTCAATAGCTGTGAACCAAGAGAATGTGTGTGAGAGGGGGAGGGGGGAGTGGCTAGAGCGGATAGAGTGGCAGAAGGCAACAATATCTTTTGTATTCTTTATCCAAACAACGCCAAACTTGGTATTGCACTCACTTGTACCATTATATATTCAGCAAGACATGTACCAAATTCAAGGTCAGTTGGATGAATGGTTAGAGTGGAACAGACACACATTCCTTGCATTTGTAGATAGACAGATAACGGAGAAAGATGTACCATAAAAAAAATAGGTGGAGCTGGGGATTTTAAATTAGCAAGAATATTGGTGGACTATTTACTTAGGCCCTGATTCTCCCATTCATGAGAAGTCATTTACTCACTTCCAATTATGCACTTCAGGTGTGCAAATACTGCCTTTAGCGTTCCTGCCACATTCTCAGAGTCAAAACTGAGGCATCCGTATGAAATATGATTAATGAGTATTCAATTATATTTATACAGCACCTTACAATAGTATGGTCTCATGGCACTTTACTGCAAGGAGCACCCAAGAGCAACAGGGGCAAGGAAAACCCCTTATGTGTAGGAAGAAACCTTGGGCAGGTCCACGACAAAAGGGGCAAACTTAACTCGCCAGGGGTCATGCAGGAAAAGCACAATCAGTAGTAACCATGATAGACTACAAGTTGTCCATGGTTTTAGCTAAGCATCATACTAGTTTCAAAATATTGTCCCATAACATTACATGGTAGTCAGTCCATAGGTGGTTATCAAGAATTATGGCAGGTTAGTGTAGTAGTAAACTCAAGGAGTGAGATGGTTCATGAGAGTAACAATAAGGGTCCATTTTGACAGTGCCATTGTGTGTAGGGAGGGGGTGTCAGTCCAAGCCGTCAGCCGTCAGTCCTGGCGTGGGAGTCTAGGAAGGGCCTCTAGGATGGAGTGTCGATCTGGGCATGGGTCTCCTGTAGTGTTGGTTGCAGTCCACTCAGGAGGGGAAGGTCACAGCAGTCTGCCAGAAGGAGGCAGGGATGACACTCAGCAGAGATGATTGTGGTGTAGATGGACAGAGGAAGCAAATAAGTTAGGCCAGGCTCACACTTCACTGAGTATATATGTCATTTGTATATATATGACATATGAAAGATTTGTGGCGTCATAACACTACTGCAGGGATGGTCAGTGGCCGCCCTGCCACACAACTGGGGGAAACAGCAGAGGCAACCCCTCCCAAAAGACCCATGAGGAGTGATGATTTACCAAGCTTTGTAGTTGGAAGAGTATGAGAAGTATTTTAAAATCGACTTTTAATAGGGAGCCAGTGTAAGGAAGCAAGGATAGGAGAGATATGGTCATATTTTCTAGTGATCTGGCCGCACTATTTTGTATTGGTTGTAGGTTTTAAATGTTATTATTATTATTATTATTACTACTACTACTACTACTACTACTAAGCATCCTCAAATTATAGGAACTTTCTAACAGTGATATTTTGTAGGTGAAAAAAGGGAAATGTGTTTTAAATAACTATTTAGAGAGAGGTCCTGGTCAACGACTGCCCCGAGTGAAAGTGAAAGGCCACTGAGTAAGTTTCGATGATGAGGCAGAATGTTATTCAGCTGTTTGGAGCGTATCATCATAACTTCACTTTTATCAGAGTTTAAACATAAGAAATTATTAGTCATCCAGTCATCCAGTTTTGAATGTCTTGGAATAACACTTTACGGTAGGGGTATATGAATGATTATGAATTTATGTTTGAATTCATGATTAATGCATTGCTTTATCTCTGATTATCTCATGAATCATCAGGAATTAACATGAATTCATTGTTGCATGCATAAGACATGATCTTAAGCATTAAGTAAGGTGGATACATCATTATGAATCATGATTAATTATGGGTCATTCCGTGCCAAATCAACACATTTCAGGAATAAAACGTTATTATGTTAATAATGTTACTATGCCCAGGACTTATAATGCATAATATTTTCATTTTATCCTCTGTAGTTTTTTAGATATGGGCTTATAAAAAGGGGGGTCATGTCTGAATAAAATTGAGCTCTGAAAAAAATGTCCATGTTCCATAAGGTGTTACTCTTGGAGGTCATGCTACATTTATGAAACTTTCAGGAATTATTCTATTGTACTAGTCATCTTTAAATTCCAAGATTCTTGTTTCACAGTTGCACATTTGCCGAGTAACGCTTTGCTGAAATTGGCAAGAAAATCAACCAATCAACGAATCAAAAAGATCACTTCATAGCATCATCGTACATAGCACAGCTTTCATCATATCATAGCTGTAACTTTGACATGTCCTAAATTTGAAATTTTGTGCATGCAGAAATTAAAAACATGTCTCAGTGGCTGTATCTTTGTTTTTTTGTTGGGCACCTAAAGTATGAAGCAAATCCAAGAGTGTCAGGCATCATGCATTTGTTGATTTCACACGGAATCACCCCTAAGCCTATGTATCCTATTCTACTTTACAAACTTTCAACTCTGCTGTCAACAATTACAATGATGGAGACTGGAGCATTTGGATTCGATGGAGCAGCCCATGGTAAAACGACCTATGATCTCTCTGATCAGCCTATCTAGTAAGGAGATGGACAGGTTGTCCATTTTGAGGCCGAAAACCTACACTATTGACTGCATGTAAAGGCTCAAATATTTTGACTTTTTTTTTTCTTTTTTTTTTTCTAGTCAGCCTATTCAGTCTTTTTCCTTCAGGAAGCAGTTTTTGTTATCAGCATTGCCATGGAAAAAATGTTTTTTGCAATTTCCTATGAGAGCTAATTCTATAGACCTTTTTTTAAAAAAAAAAAATAGAGGCAATTAAGAGACAGCATATTGCACTAGTATTTTTACTTGTAGTACTTTAAGTACATTTAAAAGTGCTTATTTATTTTAAATAAGCAGGATTGTTGATTTTTTAGATGTATTTTTACTTACTTTTACTTTACTTTTACTTAAGTACTGAGTTCCAGTACTTCTTCCACCATGGGTACCAT
Source organism: Tenualosa ilisha (assembly GCA_015244755.2). Taxonomy (NCBI): domain Eukaryota; kingdom Metazoa; phylum Chordata; class Actinopteri; order Clupeiformes; family Clupeidae; genus Tenualosa; species Tenualosa ilisha. Next base: position 317,754 of record PYXC01001443.1, on the reverse strand, counting down.
TCAGACAAATTTGTGGGTCTGGCTCAAGGACTGAAGTTCACTAACCTGGGAACAAGTGTTTCACTGAGATGCTCTTGGTCTCCGAGCTCACTGGGTTACTGCAGTAAAAAATGACAGTAAGGAACTACTTTTTAATATATAATGTAAAGGTAACCTTTAATTATAAGGAATCTGAAATGAAATCATGCTTCTCCTGAATAGTCAGGGCAATGTAAAGGAGGTAGCCTCGTGGTCCAGAAGAACTTCAACTCCAGCGTATATGTGTGTGTACCTTTCTCTTAATCTCAATCACACCTTGGAAGCAATAATTTAACAATAATTAAAGTTGAGGTAAAAGTGAAAGACCACCACAAGTAGAAAGAAGAGTAACAGATTTTAATGTATTCTAAAGTATAACTCTTACGGGGTGATCTGTGTTTGTTTGTCTGTGTCTGATGAGGCTGTGAGATCTGGTGGTGGGTGTGGTGTGTGACTGGTGAGCTTGCCTGTTTAGACAGTCACATGAAATGTATGGGGCCACACCATGCACAGGTGAAGTAATTTGGCGATAATTCGTCAGGTAGCATTTTTGAAATGTAACTGCACCCCCTAACCACACCCATTTAATGTTTTTGAAAAAGCTTTCTGAAAAGGGGGTGACGCTAGGGGGATGGCTGGCTGAGATGGGCATGGTGTGGGAAGCGGCCACTCTGTGGTTTATCACAGCCAGAAGTTCCACGTCTGGTTCTACGTTAGAACTTATTGACTCGCACGTATATCAGTCAATGATATTCGCAATTGTAAATTAAAGTGTGGGTTAAAGAAAATACAAAAAAAACAGGGCTCAATAATTTATCCCAAGAGAACATTTTGAAAATTCCAGCTAAATAGTTTCCATGTCATTTTAGACGGAGAGATTTTGTAGTCTACCGTTTCAATATCACAAAACACATCCAACGTTGTGTAATCAGTGCAATCATACTCCACATCATTAGTGTAAAAAACCTGAATTAGCCTGATTACTGTTAGGTCAGTGGGCATGTATATAGCCAATTATATCAGCCTATTAAAACTAACAGCGTTATAAGGCTTAGCTTTTCTCTGAAATCATTGCAGGCCTACTATATAGCCATATTGTTGGTGAATGCATTCTCTCTGTTCAATGAAAGACAGGAGACATTTTAAATTGACTTTTAATAGGCTATTGTTTGTGAAATATGACACACTGCAATAGCCTTGTTTGTCACATTCAGGTTGGCTACATGTCCTTAATTGTATAGCTTCCTGTACAGTTCAAGAAGTGTTGGGGAAGATTTGTCCACATGTAAAATGCCACAAAATGCCATCTTGCCACACGATTTTTATTCAATATTACGATTCAATATTAACTCTGGTATTAGTTTGTTTTGCCCCCTACAAGTAATTTCATTGTCAGCAGCTCAAAAAACATATTATGGGGTGTAGTTACATTTTAATGGGAAGTGTGCGTGTGGAGAGCTGTGTGTGGTCTGTGCACAGGGATATTAGGCCACCTCGGGTGGCAGACAAGATTTCCTGAATCACAGCAGATAAGGGGGAACAAGCTGACATACACCCCTGCTGTGTTTCCTGTTGTTCCAGGCACCATTGAGAGACAGCTGCTACGGAACCTACGGAAGCTGCTACTGGAAGCCTGCCACCTGCTTACTCACCTCGGAGGTGCTCTTGGCATTGTAAATTACTTTCAGGGTTCCACTCTTTCTTCAGTATCAAATCTAAGGACTTTTAAAGGACATTTCCAGGCATTTTCCTGCAAATTCAAGGACTCAACGTAAAATGTTTTAGGCACAGATTTAGGTGAAATCTTACAGAAGCAATGATAGGGAAGTCCCTGGTGACTGCTAAAATATGCAGTATGACATGACCAAGAATAGCTAGAACTAGATGTACCGCATAGCGATACATGGTATGACCGCCGCAATGTATTGAAATGTGAGAACTGTTGGCATGACAAGTGTGTGGTAGAACAGTGTTGTGAGGTGGGAATTAGATTGGAAATTATGTCTTGGAAGTGGGTGTGGATGTGTTTTTTGAATGAATGAGATTGTGTGTGATTTTGTAGTGTGTACAGCAACGTACACACAGTACAGGGTTCCTGGAAAACCTTGAAAACCTGGAATTCCCTTGAACTCCATTACTTTGTGAATAACAGGGATGAGGGTGCAAGAGAGTACTGCAGTGGAGTACTGATTATAGGCTTCGAGCCAGATAAGATTATACTGTATATATGTATCTCCTAACAAAACCATTTTTTGAAAGCTCTGGCCATGCTGAATGTGAGTTTCAGTGGAATATTTTGAGATGCACTACCTGTTATTTCACCTATGTGTGGGGATGTGATACATTTTGGCCAATACCCTTGAGGGACAGGTATTCATGTGACTGAGACAGATAGTGCATCACATAATTTTTAGTGTTGGTATTCAAATTCACATTTGAATTTGAACTTGGCCAAAGCTTAAAAAAACTAGATGTACCGCATAGCGATACATGGTATGACCGCCGCAATGTATTGAAATGTGAGAACTGTTGGCATGACAAGTGTGTGGTAGAACAGTGTTGTGAGGTGGGAATTAGATTGGAAATTATGTCTTGGAAGTGGGTATGGATGTGTTTTTTGAATGAATGAGATTGTGTGTGATTTTGTAGTGTGTAGGAGTGATTTATGAAAGGGTAGGTGTTGTCATAGTATGTATGTAGCCTACATGTGTTAATTTGAACTCTTGCCACTTGGTGTTTGTGTAGAGATGGTAGTCATAAGATTGTCTTGTATGGAGTATTATATATAAAAAAAAAATATATATATATATAGGTCTTTTGACACCTATATATGGTGATAAACAGCGCCCCCTATGACGAAATGTCACAAAATTTAGTACACATGAGAAGAAAGCTGTTTAGAGATGGCATGTCAACGTTGACCAAATTTGAGCAATTAAAAGCCAAGATATGTACTTTTGAAAAATTTTAAGCTACGTGTTCAATGTTCATTGACGTGTAACTTCGAAACAATTTATCTCAAGATAAATCCTTTGATAACTTTTTGTCAGCATTGTCTGCAGATGACGTATACCAAATTTGGTGAGATTCTCATTAACGGCCTATGACGGGTTCGTTCAGATTCATTTTCGCAATGTTCAAATTTCATGTAAATTGTTTTCGTTGGAAGTGGGCGTCGACCAGTGTTTTCCATGCGTGAGGTTCAATAGATTTCACGATTAAAAAAAAAATGTTGTAAACATTAGCATTCTCTAGATAATAGGCAAAATGACATTTTCTACAATTACAGCGCCCCTATGGACCAAATTTTATGGCATGTGCTGTGGTTTCAGAGGTCTTTGTGGTGATCGTACATGACATATTTCGTGCAGTTCCCACCTTCTCGGTCCAAGATATTGGCAACTCAAAATCCCAATTTTTGCATTTACCCTTATCACTAGGTGGCGCTATGCTTCACGTGAGCGTTTATGGGCTGGGTTGATACGTCTCTGTAACACCAACATACTAACACAAAATCGTTATCTTGGGCAAAAATGTTAACGAGTTATTTAACAAAAACTGTTTTTTGACACCTAGCTTCGGCGATAAACAGCGCCCCCTATGACGAAATGTCACAAAATTTAGTACACATGACAAAAAAGCAGTTTAGAGATGGCATGCCAAGTTTGACCAAATTTGAGCAATTAAAAGCCAAGATATGTACTTTTAAAAAATTTTAAGCTACGTGTTCAATGTTCATTGACGTGTAACTTCGAAACAATTTATCTCAAGATAAATCCTTTGATAACTTTTTGTCAGCTTTCTCTGTAGATGACGTATACCAAATTTGGTGAGATTCACATTAACGGCCTATGACGAGTTCGTTCAGATTTGTTTTGGCAATGTTAAAATTTCACGTAAACCGTTTTCGTTGGAAGTGGGCGTTGACCAGTGTTTTCAATGCATGAGGGTCAGTAGTTTTCACAATAAAAAGAAAATTGCTGTAAACATTAACATTCTCTAGATAATAGGCAAAATGACATTTTCTGCAATTACAGCGCCCCCTATGGTCCAAATTTCATGGCTTGTGCTGTGGTTTTAGAAGTCTTTAGGGTGATCGTGCATGACATATTTTGCGCAGTTCCCAGCTTCTCGGTCCAAGATATTGCCAACTCAAAATCCCAATTTTTGCATTTACCCATATCAGTAGGTGGCGCTATGCTTCAAGTTAGTGTTTATGGGCTGGGTCGATACGTCTCTGTAACACCGACATATTACAAAAATTTCGTGTTGTTGGGTGAAAGGTTCATCGAGTTATTCAGCGAAAACTTTTGCCTGTCTCCCCCTGTTTGACGGACACTGGCACAGTGGGGGGGGGGGGGCCCTTGGGGGCCAAAAGCTCATATTCGTTCACAAACTTCTAGGGCTACATGCCTACAAACATTCATCTCCCCCTGAGTTTCAGTGTCCCGGGAATCGTTGACGGAAAATCGGTGAAAAAAAAAAAAAAAAAAAAAGGGAAAAAACGTGCAGCAACACCAATATGACCATCTGGTCAAACCATCAAAAAGCATGCCAAAACACAACTTGATCTTGTCAATCTAGCCAGTCAACCATCTTAATCAGATAACGCTGGTAAAGATTTTTTTTCCCAGCTTTGATATTTTAGCTGGTTGGGCCAATAGCTAGATATACTTGATAAGACAGTCACACTCATGTACAGGAGGGCCCGATTATGCTGGCGTGAAAGCTGGAATTGGCTGGTAAATGGTCAACAAAACCAGCTAAAGTGACCATCACAAACTGGTCAAACTGGCTAAACCATCAAAATTCACGCAAAGTCACGAGATGGTAAAAATTAGCTGGTCAAACCAGCTCAAACCATCTTAAACTAGGTAGACCAGGGAAGACATCATACTTATATCCATACAGAATATCAGAAAACACAATCCATCTACAGCCTTTTTATAGGCTTATAGTGCCCCCCATCTCTCAACGAAACAAATTATTATGACCGCCGCTAGCGAAGCTAGCGAAAGCGGTCATATTGGTGTTGCTGCACGTTTTTTCCCTTTTTTTTTTTTTTTTTTTTTTTTTTTTTTTCACCGATTTTCCGTCAACGATTCCCGGGACACTGAAACTCAGGGGGAGATGAATGTTTGTAGGCATGTAGCCCTAGAAGTTTGTGAGCGAATATGAGCTTTTGGCCCCCAAGGGCCCCCCCCCACTGTTCCAGTGTCCGTCAAAGAGGGGGAGACCGGCAAAAGTTTTCGCTGAATAACTCGATGAACCTTTCACCCAACAACACGAAATTTTTGTAATATGTCGGTGTTACAGAGACGTATCGACCCAGCCCATAAACACTCACTTGAAGCATAGCGCCACCTACTGATATGGGTAAATGCAAAAATTGGGATTTTGAGTTGGCAATATCTTGGACCGAGAAGCTGGGAACTGCGCAAAATATGTCATGCACGATCACCCTAAAGACTTCTAAAACCACAGCACAAGCCATGAAATTTGGACCATAGGGGGCGCTGTAATTGCAGAAAATGTCATTTTGCCTATTATCTAGAGAATGCTAATGTTTACAGCAATTTTCTTTTTATTGTGAAAACTACTGACCCTCACGCATTGAAAACACTGGTCGACGCCCACTTCCAATGAAAACGTTTTACGTGAAATTTTAACATTGCCAAAACGAATCTGAACAAACTCGTCATAGGCCGTTAATGTGAATCTCACCAAATTTGGTATACGTCATCTACAGACAATGCTGACAAAAAGTTATCAAAGGATTTATCTTGAGATAAATTGTTTCGAAGTTACACGTCAATGAACATTTAACACGTAGCTTAAAATTCTTTAAAAGTACATATCTTGGCTTTTAATTGCTCAAATTTGGTCAAACTTGGCATGCCATCTCTAAACAGCTTTTTTGTCATGTGTACTAAATTTTGTGACATTTCGTCATAGGGGGCGCTGTTTATCGCTGAAGCTAGGTGTCAAAAAACAGTTTTTGTTAAATAACTTAACATTTTTGCCCAAGATAACGATTTTGTGTTAGTATGTTGGTGTTACAGAGACGTATCAACCCAGCCCATAAACGCTCACGTGAAGCATAGCGCCACCTAGTGATAAGGGTAAATGCAAAAATTGGGATTTTGAGTTGCCAATATCTTGGACCGAGAAGGTGGGAACTGCACGAAATATGTCATGTACGATCACCACAAAGACCTCTGAAACCACAGCACATGCCATAAAATTTGGTCCATAGGGGGCGCTGTAATTGTAGAAAATGTCATTTTGCCTATTATCTAGAGAATGCTAATGTTTACAACATTTTTTTTTTATCGTGAAATCTATTGAACCTCACGCATGGAAAACACTGGTCGACGCCCACTTCCAACAAAAACAATTTACATGAAATTTGAACATTGCGAAAATGAATCTGAACAAACCCGTCATAGGCCGTTAATGAGAATCTCACCAAATTTGGTATACGTCATCTGCAGACAATGCTGACAAAAAGTTATCAAAGGATTTATCTTGAGATAAATTGTTTCGAAGTTACACGTCAATGAACATTGAACACGTAGCTTAAAATTTTTCAAAAGTACATATCTTGGCTTTTAATTGCTCAAATTTGGTCAACGTTGACATGCCATCTCTAAACAGCTTTCTTCTCATGTGTACTAAATTTTGTGACATTTCGTCATAGGGGGCGCTGTTTATCACCATATATAGGTGTCAAAAGACCTATATATATATATATTTTTTTTTTTTATATAATACTCCATACAAGACAATCTTATGACTACCATCTCTACACAAACACCAAGTGGCAAGAGTTCAAATTAACACATGTAGGCTACATACATACTATGACAACACCTACCCTTTCATAAATCACTCCTACACACTACAAAATCACACACAATCTCATTCATTCAAAAAACACATCCATACCCACTTCCAAGACATAATTTCCAATCTAATTCCCACCTCACAACACTGTTCTACCACACACTTGTCATGCCAACAGTTCTCACATTTCAATACATTGCGGCGGTCATACCATGTATCGCTATGCGGTACATCTAGTTTTTTTAAGCTTTGGCCAAGTTCAAATTCAAATGTGAATTTGAATACCAACACTAAAAATTATGTGATGCACTATCTGTCTCAGTCACATGAATACCTGTCCCTCAAGGGTATTGGCCAAAATGTATCACATCCCCACACATAGGTGAAATAACAGGTAGTGCATCTCAAAATATTCCACTGAAACTCACATTCAGCATGGCCAGAGCTTTCAAAAAATGGTTTTGTTAGGAGATACATATATACAGTATAATCTTATCTGGCTCGAAGCCTATAATCAGTACTCCACTGCAGTACTCTCTTGCACCCACATCCCTGTTATTCACAAAGTAATGGAGTTCAAGGGAATTCCAGGTTTTCAAGGTTTTCCAGGAACCCTGTACTGTGTGTACGTTGCTGTGATGAACCCGTGTTGCGGGACACTTGACAGGATGTTGATAACCTGTTGCTGTGTTTTCAATGTTTGCAGTGGCACTCTTCCCACTTATTAACTTGCCATTCAGAACACTGGCGTATTCTACAAAGACTGCGACCAATGAGACTATCACTATCGGCTGCAATGCTTTGCACTGGCATTAGTTCCTCTCTCTTCTCTTTCCCTATCAGCGCAATGTTTGTGGACTGCTGTTTGGATGTCACAGCTATAGGCACGCCCCTTGCTCACGGATCAATGTCTGTGTGTGCTGCTGGATCTTGGCTCTCTTTCCCTCCTTTGGACTGTGTGCTGCTCCTGAGGTTGATGATGCCACAGAGTCACTCTGTTCTACGCTGAGATCCTGCTTGGATCGTGTGTGCCCTCTGTCTACCAGACCCGCACGACCCACTCAGTCTCATGCATGGCTTAATGACTCACTTCGGTCAATGTGCACTAACCTCAGAGCTGCTGAAAGGAAATGGCACAAAACTAAGAATTCGGCCCATCTAATACAATTCCAAGTACTACTATCTTCCGTCTCATCCAGTGTCACTGCTGCGAAAAAGGCTTTCTATCACAACAAGATTAACAATGCCACGGACACCAAGAAACTCTTTTCCACCTTTAAATCTTTACTAAACCCACCTCCTCCACCTCCTCCAACTAACCTCACAGCTGACACTTTTGCTGCATTCTTCACTAACAAAGTTGCAGCTATTAGTAGTCAGTTCTCAAACCAATCTTCAGAGGTTCCTTCTCCTAGCCTCTCTAAACCAACTGCTTCCTTTTCTTCTTTCACTCCTCTCTCCGAGGCAGAGGTGTCTAAGCTTCTCACAGACAGCCGGCCTACCTCTTGTCTTCTGGACCCTATCCCAACAACCCTTCTTCAGGCCATAACCCCCACCATTGTGACAGCAACCACACATGTGGTCAATGCTTCACTAACTAGGGGTACATTTCCCACTGCCTTCAAACAAGCCCAGGTAACACCGCTGCTCAAAAAACCTTCCCTTGCTCCCACTCAAGTGGAGAACTACCGGCCTGTCTCTCTTCTTCCCTTCCTTTCCAAAGCCATTGAACGAGCTGTCTTTAAACAGGTCACAGGATTTCTCACTCAGAACAACCTCCTCGACTCCAACCAATCCGGTTTCAGAGGTGGCCACTCCACTGAAACGGCGCTTCTGTCTGTGACGGAAGCATTAAAAGAGGCCAGAGCGGCAGGTCAATCCTCAGTGCTCATCCTGCTGGACCTATCGGCAGCATTTGACACGGTCAACCACAGCATCCTACTGGACAAGCTGACCAACATTGACATTGATGGCACAGCGCACTCCTGGTTCAAGTCCTATCTTACTGGACGGTCGTTCAACGTATCATGGCTAGGACAGACATTGACACTTCACCAACTCACCACAGGAGTACCCCAAGGATCTGTGCTGGGGCCCCTTCTCTTCGCCCTGTACATCACCTCGCTGGGCTCAATCATCCACTCCCATGGCTTCTCTTACCACTGCTGTGTTGATGATACCCAGCTCTATCTGTCCTTTCTGCCGGATGACTCCATGGTGTCAACACGGATCTCGGACTGTCTCTCTGATATATCTGCATGGATGAAAGGACATCACCTCCAACTAAATCTCTCCAAAACTGAACTGCTGGTCCTCCCAGCCAAACAAGCCATACATTATGACATCAGTATCAAGATCGACTCCCTGTCTGTTTCTCCCACCAAAGTGGCAAGAAACCTAGGTGTCATGATCGATGACCAACTGACCTTCGCAGATCACGTTGCCTCTGTGGCTCGGTCATGCCGTTTTTCCCTATTCAACATAAGGAAGATCAGGCCGTACCTAACCCAACATGCAACCCAGCTCCTGGTTCAGACCCTGGTTATCTCTCGTCTTGACTACTGCAATGTCCTCCTATCAAACCTACCAGCCTGTGCGGTGAGACCGCTACAGATGATCCAGAATGCAGCTGCATGTCTGGTCTTTAACCAGCCAAAAAGGGCACATGTCACACCTCTGTTCATTGAACTTCACTGGTTACCCTTGGCTGCTCGCATTAAATTCAAGGCACTTATGGTGGCCTACAGGGTGAATGATGGCTCTGCTCCCATCTACCTGAGTACTCTTCCGAAGCCCTATGTCACCCGACGACCGCTACGCTCCTCTAAGGAACGTTTTCTAGCACGGCCAACGCCTTGTGCAGGTCAATCCAGACTCTTCTCATATCTGGTTCTGCGCTGGTGGAATGACCTCCCAAGTGCTACCAAATCAACTGATACCCTCTCCACCTTCAAGAAACTCGTGAAGACCCAGCTCTTCCAAGAATATCTCCTGGCGTAAATTTTTGAGAATGCACTTAATAATTTAATTTCTCTACACTGCGTTACACTATTGCACTTTCAACTTAAAATAGTGCAGATTCTATGTTAGCAATATGCACTCCTTGTTTGTTTTTTCATTGAGTTGTAGCTTGAATGTTATCCTTTTTTGTAAGTCGCTTTGGATCATGAAAAAGTGTATTCAAGGTAGTCAGAAGTTTTAGGTCAGGAGATATTCTTCTTGAAGTAAAGGGTATCTGTTGCTCTGGTAGCACTTGGAAGGTCATTCCAATCTAGTCTTAATCTTAAAACTATGTTAATGCTGATATTGTGATGTATGGTCTGCTTGGCTGGGACGACCAGCAGTTCAATTTTGGAGAGGTTCAATTGGAGGTGATAATCTTACTTCCATGCAGATGTCAGAAAGACAGTCAGAGATTTGTTTCTTATACCGTGGACTCACCAGGAGGAAATGACACATAGGCCTGGGTATCATCTACTTTACGCATACTTAGCTCCTTTATGCATAGCTCCTCTGAGAGTTCCAGAGAGCAGCAAGGTTTTTAAGGGTTAAGTGAGAAGACCACCCAACGAGAGAAACAATAGGCCTGATGGTAGTGGCCAACACTCAATTGCTCACTGACAACCTGGCAGTGCTAGTAGTAGCACCTTCTGATGGCTTGCAAGGTGTGTTTGAAATCAGATGGTTTGAACCACAAGACAGATTGTAGTTAGCAAAAGAGGGACAGAACTACATAAGCAGACAGTCACCTATGTCCTTTATGCATAGCTCTTCTGAGAGTTCCAGGGAGCAGCAAGGTTTTTAAGGGCTAAGTGAGAAGCCCGCCTACTGAGGATCAGACAGCAACAATAAATAAAGACGGCAAGTTTGGTAAATAAAAAGCAAAAAAGGGGTCAGTGTACACCTCCCTGAAACAAGTTTCTGCAGGTTGGGATGTCTGATATTTCAAAAACAACAGGTAAAAACGGTTTTGTCTGGCAGGGCACCTTTAATGCTATTGTGATTTATATGAGTATTTTTATATTTGCTGTAGATTTATTATTATTATGCATTTTGGGGCTTAAGTGGTGGAAAATATTTTGACTTTGGCTAATAGCATTTTTCTTGGCAGAGGGTTGCATTGAAAATGAACAGCTTTATGGGATTAATGAACAATTTGAACGTTCCTACCATGGGAGCATGCTTATCTGCACATGACAAGGAGCTGGTCGAATCAAGTGTAAAACGAAGCCTGAAGGTAAGCTAAAAGTGTCCTGTGCGTGATAGATTCTTCTTCTGACCATTGTTTTGTCCGTGCGTGTAAAATTAGTGTAGAGATGTTGTGGAGATGCATTAAACAGGATTTACATTGTCACTGGCACTTTTGTGATGTCAAAATTACATTGCTTTCACTGCTGCGCAACAGTTTTGAGGGGAGATTCGTGATCAGGGTCGGGCTCCTTGGGCTAGCAAATATCACTTACTGAATGTTACTTCCAGTCTCATATATGTCACTTCCGGTTGGCCATTTTGACCGGAAATGACATTAGCTGGCCGACGGGGATCTAACCCTTACTGGATTCATGAGTTCGTGTACGTGACATTTTTTGTAACTGGTGCACGACAGGCTCAACGTGCACCTAAGCTGGGCCATTCATAACATGGGTAACCACACAGAGATGCATGAGAGATAATTTCACCCTCCTCTATGATGAAGCATTCATCCCTTCCCATACCCCTATTCATTATAACTCCCTGCTATCTGACACAAAACTATTTCTTTAGTTAATAAAGAGACTCTGTGAAGCATTTTCATAGTCATATAACCATTTAGAAATCATTGTTTTGGTTGATTGACCTGTTTTGATGGAATCGGTCATTTTCACTGTGTCTTTTACTTTCACTTTCTTGTGTCTTTTATAGTTTGATTTGTATTACATTTGTATTTGTGTTTGTGAACTGTCGACTTACATCGGCACAACGTAATTGAAACCTTGCCAACATTTCCGTCCTGAAAATGCCTATGGAAACTATAATGTTTTTTGTAAAACCACTGCAGTCAAATTCAGTAGGTAACAGAAAAGTCCAAGATAGAGACATTTTTGCCTACACATTTTTCTTCTCTTTTCTCACTCAATGTTTGTGATCCTTGTTGAATGATTGACAATTTTTGCTACCCTGGAGCTAACGTATGGTACTAGTCTCTGCGCTGGCTTTGCTGGTCATGGTCTCTCGAGAGGGCTGCATGACAATGGTAAGTCTCAAAGTTTGTATGCATCAAATAAGAAAACATACACAGATGTAATATTTATAAATGACGTTGCTTGTTTTAAGGTATGTAACAATTGTTGTGAGAGTTAGACAGTGGTAAGTTGGGTTTAAGATAGTTTAAATGAATTTATTGCAATTTAAGAACCAATGTACATGGTTGATAGTTAACATAGTTCATAATTAATGACACTGCAAACATTACGTTTGCGTCAAAAATTGTCAGAGTTGTCACCCTACAGATAATGTTGGCGATAGCTAGGTAGCATATGTGAACCTAGGACTCAACGATTTGTTTAATGTTTCAACTGAATGTAGACTCAGACAGTGGTAAGTGGGGTTTAAAATAGTTTAAATGAATTTATTGCAAAGAACTTGTGTACTCGGTTGACAGTTAACACAATTCGTAATTAATGGCACTGCGAACATATGTTGAACCTCTTTATCATAGTGTTAGAAATAGCAAACTATGCTTAGCTAGCTCGTTAGCCATCGCTAACATAGACGTCATCGCTAAGTATTAACATCAGCAAAGATATGGGGAACATTAATGTTAAGTAGTCAAATTATGTTTGATAATTGGGGACTGTTTACGAGAAGTTTGCTTGAAGTTTAAGGTTAGCATTAACCCTCATAACCTCTTAACCTAAAGGCACAACTAGCACAGCACATCAAGAGCAAAGAAAGACAGTTTGGGAAGTTCAACACCCCCCAACACCCTCCAAGAAAAATCACACAGAACCACGCCAAGCTCTACTCAGCCGGAACAGGAGCAGATGGAAACCACAACCCAAAAGAGTCAAAGAACCAAAGAACCCAAAAAAACCTATCTGATAGGGACCTCACCAAACCAGAAATGGATGTGTTAGCAAAAGGATTCAATTTTGCCAGTTCACCCAGCCAGCTACCCACAGTAAAATTTATCACAGCCACAGAGTCAACCATCTGGAACAACAAGATCCCTCATGCAGAAGTGGAGCAAATCAGGATGAAAGTATCAACAGCTCTTACAAGTGCAAAGGTGCCACCATCCAATCTCATCCACCAGGAGAAAAGAGCACTAACATCTCTAAGCGGGGGCGAAAGTATCACAACACTACCAGCTGACAAAGGAAGATGCATGGTTGTGCTAAACACAACACACAAGTACTCCAAGGTGAGCCCCCTACTTAGTGACACTAGCACCAATGAGAAACTAAGGAGAGACCCAACCAACAGATACAAGAAGAAGAAAACTGCCTGCATAGGACCTTGGAAGAAGGCAAAAGCCATCAACAAAACTCTACCCAGGGGAGACCACTCCATGCATATATGGTCTCCCAAAGATCCAAAAAGAGGGCCCCCCCCCTCAGACCTATTGTGAGCAGCATCAACTCTGTCACCTACAAAACTGTCAAACTCCTTGTAACGATTCTGGCTCCCCTGGTAGGCAACACCCCCCCCCCAATCACATCCAGAATTCCATGGACTTCACCAACAAGATCAGAAAAATGAAACTGGACCCAGATGAAACCACGGTATCTTATGATGTCATGTCGTTATTTACCTGCATCCCCACGACAGGGCAGTTAGAAACAAACTACAACTGGAAGGTTCATTGCACACTAGCACAAACCTCACCACAGATCAGATTTGCACTCTGGTGGCACTTTTCCTCACCACCACCTACTTTAAGTACAACGGGGAATTCTACAGAGTGAGACATGGCTGTGCCATGGGCTCGCCAGTGTCACCCCTTGTAGCCAGCCTTTACATGGAGGAGGTGGAGAGAACTGACCTCTTTCAAAGGAATAACACCTAGCCATTGGTTTAGATATGTATATGGCACATGGTGCAAGTTCAAAAGCCAAGAAGTGGATGCCTTTGCTAAACACATCAGTTGTGAGGTACTTGTTGAGAATGATGGAAGCCTGGTCACAGAGGTCTACAGGAAACCTACACACACCGACCAATACCTACTGTTTGACTCTCATCACCCATTAGAACACAAACCGAGCATCATCAGGATCTTACAACACTGAGCAATGAGCATCCCATCTAAAACAGAAGGACAAGAAAAGGAACCCGCACACATTAAGCAGGCACTAAGAACTTGTGGCTACCACAACTGGGCATTCATCAAGATGGAAGAGACATGGAAATGGAACAAAATTACCTATCAACACAAAGAAAAGCAACAGAAGGAAGCACATGGTGGTCCTCTATGTATCTGGATTACTAGAGAAACTAAGGAGAATCTTTGGCAAGCACAACATCCCAGTCTACTTCAAGCCAGGAAACACCCTCAGACAGCGACTGGTTCACCCCAAGGACAAAACTCCAAGACACAACCTCAACAATGTGGTTTATGCAGTACAATGCAGTGAGGAATGCCCAGATTTGTATATTGGGGGTTAAGGGGATGTGGCGGGGCGCCTATGAATGACAGCTCATTCAGCCAATCGGCGTGTTTTAAAGTGATCATGCTATACCCCGTGTATAGAGTCACAGTCTGTCTGAGAGCCATCTCTATCAAAATAGCCTTTTGTTTTCACTTATAAGTTTAAGTTTGTTCATATTGTTTAACTGGTCTGACATGATCCATTTTATGATTCATGTCAATAGTTGATTAAGCATAACTGCTCAGCATTTTAAAGTCTAGTTAACATTGTGCATTTATTTTATCTTGCAGATTAATGGCGGTTGATTTCTAGGTGAAAAGCACCACTCACAGATTACGTGTAGAACTAAAATAGCATAAGTGAGCAACCGCTCAACACTATTTCAAACTGCATTATCACATTGTCAGTATCATATTCTTTATACTTCTAGTGGTCAACAAGTAAAAATGTATGTCAGGCTGAGTAGAGAGACTTTAAGGAATAATAACTTTTACATTTCTTATACAACAGCACCCAGTGTTAGTTAGAAAAAAAAATTGCATTATGTATTCTTTTTTACCAGGATTATATGAAGACTTCCAGTTGAGGGAGGAAATTGGAGGACTTTCCCTTCTTCTTCCAACCAGTAAGTTACTTGTGCAATTTATGTCATGTAGATGTGAACAGTCTGTACATCAATTCGTGTGATATTTGCTCACTGTAGTGTAACAGCAAAAACTATAAATCTTCTGAACGTTTATACCCTTTAAAAGTGATTTAACATGCATTGAGACTTGTCCCAACTTCCTCCATCCCATGGACTATGCATAGTTTTCTAATGTATTTTAATGGAATTAAATGGCTCTGCAAACACTGGTTTTCAATGGGTATGATTGAAACAGGTAGTACATCCTAAAATTCTCACTGCTAACATTCAAATTCGCATTCAGCATGGCCAGAGCATGCAAAAGAAGTAGGTTTCATTCAGAGGTGTGTGTGTGTACTTTGACCCTATTTGGCCCACAACCTAAATAGACTTTGTACTTTACTTTCTTTTGCCAAAGAAAAACATTTTGTGCTGTTCTATAATGTGTAGTAAGAGGGGTTTACAGATTTTCTAACAACACTGTACTACATGCACAATGTAGAATTATGTCAAGTTACAAAGTCTTTTACGGCAAAATGTGATATGCTTTACATACAAAGAATGTCTTGTGTTTTAATAAAGTTTTATGTGTTTCTATACTCACTTCAGTCACCCTGGAATAACATTGAAAAGCAACAGCAGCAACAGCAGACTTATGAAGTCTCCAAAACAATGGAAATAAAAAAGGCAATGCACAGTATACAGTATATCAATGTAAATATTTCATAGCTTTGTCTTCAGACTGAGCATGATTCCAACCAGCATCACAGTTTTTAACTTTAGGTAGGTATTCCAAGAAGATGCTTCAGTGGCAAATCTCGGTTAGTTCACCCCAGAGGTAATTGTAACTTTCTAAATGGAGACCCTGGAGCCCTTATTCTCTTATCTAAACGCCATCAGGCTACTGTATTAGCAGAATTACCACTTTCTCAAGGTTAACTAGACGAGGTTTATCACTTTACCACCCTTTTGGAATACCCCTCAGGTCAAATACCTTTCAATATTAAAAATAAATGACTGGTGTGAGTTGAATAAGAATTTCTTTGCGTCTAATACTATGTGTACACTGGGCTGACTTCAGAGAACTGACTACAGTGCTAACTGACAGTAGGCAATGTCTCTGTTGCTGATTTAAATGTGCAGTGAGCTAGTAGAGGGACGCCGATATCAGTGGAGTTTTGCCTATTCTCATTGATGGGCCCGACAATGTTGGATGTCTGACTGTCAGCCTGGTGTACACACTATTAGAACAAAACAAAGAACTCAGACAATACTCAAAATCTCACTGTCTGTATTCTCTTCAATCCACAACTGTCTCACTCAAAGCATAGGGGTTTATCTGTGGATGTTTCAAATATAAGAATTACATTGATATCTTCGCATGTGCAATCATGTGAGAAGATCTAATATGATATGTATTCCTGCTGTGGCCTAGGGTATTTAATGCTACATAGCAGCCTGCAGTGACAGCCTGTAGATGCTTTGATACAGTATTAATTTCACTCCTAGGTGGCTTTTATATAAAAGCAAACTTTGAAGAACATATATTTATCATTTCAAATAAAATTGTCAATTACACCCCAAATCTCTAATTTATACCTCAACTCCCATCGTCCAGTGAAAAAGCAGATGGAAGACTGGCGAGGTAAAACTCCTTCAGATTAAATGCAATTTTAGGGTTGAAAAGGGGTTAGAATTGTAACCTGAAAATAGCTGTAAATGAATAGCTGAATGAAGAAGAATAAATATTGTTGAGCAAAATTTCATTATTTCAGAGTTCCATATTTAGTGATAAAAATCAAGTAAATAGGATTAAAATCCGTGGTTCAGCCTTAGTGAATTATTTTGACAGTTTAGTCACTTCAAGAACTTCAAACTGTTGCTTTAAGAAATATAAGTCATCTTCAGTTATGTTGACGTAAGCACACTTTGACATGATGAGTAAGAGGTTGTCTTGCTACTTACAGCGGGGAGTAGGGAGAGCACACTTTCACTTTCAAATAATCGATGTAAGGGCACACACTCCAGCATGCAAGTCTAAAATGAACTAAAAGGTGAGGCGGGTGTTTATGGTGTGCGTGTGTAAGCTGTATCTTACAATAACCATGAAAATCTACATTGTATTTTTTTTTTTTTTTGCAATGCAAAAATGGCCTTCCAAATATAAGACCGAATATTATGAAACTGTACATTATTTGTACTGAAAACATACAAATTTGGCTGTCAGTGCCAGGGTGTCGCTAAGGTTCTCTCTTTTTCTCTCTCTTGTAGTAACCCATATTGATTTTCTCTCACACTTGGCTTTCATGTAGTTTATGATACACTGACGCACACATTGCATTCATGCATGCCAACATTCTTTTTCTCCATGACACCTGCTTTTTGCTATAATTTACTTATTATATGGTTTAAAACTAAACCTTGTTGTCCGTGTCCTTCTACCTTGCGTGCACACACACACACACACCTTCAGAGACCTTCATACATAGTCACATGTAAAGTTATGCCATGTAGCTAACTCATCTCCCCAAAGGATAGAAATACATGGCACAGGTGAAGTTGCACAGTTGCTTAATACTTGTCTTGCTAAAATGTCATACCATTTTGAAACATGTAACAAACTCACTGCAGATGGTATCTAAGCTAACAATCTTGACCCCAGATAGCAAAATGCTACTGGTCCATCTGCTGGTATTTTCGCTGGTGTCGGTTCTACGGTTGTCCAGAGATGGTTTGCTGCTCTTTTGCCAAATGGTATTTCTCAGATAGCAAAAATACCATATACGGCAAAGGAGTAGATCCAATAAGCAAAATGCCAGCAGCCTGCTATCTGGGACTCAGCTGGGGTAAGTTATAACACACTGAGGCACTGACTAGCAGTCCTCTTAATATGGTATTACCCACACACAGATAAGCTCATACTCTGATAGTTACTGTCTGATAGTACAAAATCTTGGACATGTCAGATCTATGGAAGGCACATAATTGGCTTTCAGGCAAAATCTATTCAATCACCGCTAATTTTTACAAACATTCAGATACTTTGTTCAAAAACAGTTAACATTTCTGTAAAATCATTTACTTTGACTGATATATTATACACAGTGGGAACCAAGAATTTTTTTCTTCACTGTCAAACAGAGAATAGTAAACTTTTTTCTGTTTTTGGTCAGCAAATATTTCCATATATTTTGTATTTTCTGCCAACAATTTTTTTATAGGACTGAGATCAGGGCTTTTATCATAGACACCCCAAAACCTTGTATTTGTTGTCCTTCAGTCAATGTGTAACTAATTTGGAAGTAGGCTAGGGGTCATTTGGAAGACCAATTTGCACCTAAGCTTTAACCCCCTGGCCGATGTCTTGAGATGTTGCTTCAATATATTTTTATGGCCATTGCTTCAAAACCACTATTAAAGCCAGAATACAGTCTGCAACTGTATATCGAGACAAAAGTCCTAATGTCTGGAGACATGTCCTGTGGTCTGATGAAACTGAGGGTTGCTGAGGAAGTCTCAGAAAACCATCCAAACCATGAGGCATGTGGGTGGCAGCGTATTTTTGTAGGGACTGGTGCACTTTTTTTTTTGCTTTGGAGTGATTTAATTTTCTAATATTTGATTTGTTGATTTGATTTGAGTTTGTACAGGTATTTTTCTATCATTTATGTTTTTTATGTCATACAGCAATTATATCAATGTTTTTTGGTTAGATTGACCTGAATTCACTTGTGCAGCACATCTGTGAATAATCTGCTGTAATGCTTAATTCCTGCTCATTATGGGCACACCACTACCACTACCAATTGCACTATTTCCACTGGTGCTTATTGGACTATAGTGATTTTAATCTGGTGAATCAGGTAAATTAAATGTTGGGCTTTGGTCAAAAAAGCAATTCAATTTGACTTAAGCCATCTGATCTCATATATTTTGTTGGTGGTTAATACATTGCCAAGATGACCAGCCTAATTTGCTCATTTCTGAACTTCTGTTGTTTTTGTACCAAATTAGATTAGAACATAAGACTCTAACAACAAAGCTGGAGTTTCCCTTTAACCCTAGGTTAAGCCATTACAGAGGGGGTTAATCAAATTTTACTTAAGCCATTGAAATAAAACACAATGAATACAAAGGGAAAATATAACATTATAAATCTAACATAATCAATGCATAGTCAGTGCAGTTCATAAAAAGTGCTTGAAAGTGATAGTGCAACAAATACGGTGCTTGCAGTTCATGAATGATCATTTGTATAAATATGTAAACAGGCAAATACAGAAAATGAACTGCCATTGTTTTGACAGCAGTAACATGTTAAGAAAACATAATTAAAACATTTGGCTTGAAGGTCAAATATCAGACAAAGAATGACAAAAAGAACCAAGATAAGTAAGGATAAGTAGTGTCTACACCAGCATTAAAATTTGATGTCCTTACACTCAAGAGATTTTAATAAAGACAGCTCCCACTGGAATGCATAACGAGACAGTTTGCTTTGCTTGGTCACTGGGACCATCCAATGTCTACTTTTTCATTGAAGAGACAGTGTGCAACAATTATCCACTTCCTAAAGCATATGCACAGAACCACTTAAGTTATCACTATGCAGTATTATGGTCCAGGTCAGAACATCCTGCAAAAAAGCATACACACTGCAAACTTACCAGCTGTATCAAAATAAACAATGAGAACAGTGTAATTGCTGGTCTGAATGAAGCTTTTGCAAAGCTTTTTTAAGTAGCTGTACTGGTAGTTTGTAACAAAATCTCCTTATTGCTGTTGCTAAATATAAGTGTGAAAAAGGTAAGCTACAAATTCTTGTTAATGGTAAAGAGACTCATTTCTGTTGACTATTGACTCATTTCTGTCTGACATGGAAATGCATTCACTGAATGTCTAAAGCAACTGGGCCTGTCATGGTGAATCCAACATAGAATGACACTGGGTTGCATTCCTGGCCTTTTAAATCACTCCTGTATTGGGGATCGATCTTAACTTTGACATTTGGTTGACAATGTCAACTCTCTGAGCCATTCCATGGACCCTCAGCAGGAGCTGTCTGACTGACTCTTGCCTCCAGATTTGCCCATTGTCAAACTGTTCGGGCCTTCCACACTGGATGAGGTCTGTATGGTTGACCAGGCACCCATACCCTTGTTTCTGCCCCAGGTAGAAGTGGACAACAGGCTTCTTGCCATGTTCCGTCTTTTGCATTTCATTCATGAAAGCACTCCTAAGTTGTGATAAACAGGTCCCTAACTTGCTATGTTCTGCATAAAACACTGGGTTGCTCTCTGCCCACAGAATAACAGTGGCAATAAAATGCACTGCCAATAAGTCAGAGTGTGGAACCTGATGTAAAAGAACATTCTTCATAGTACGAAGAAGGTCCACATATTTTGAAAGAAACCGAGACTGTGGGCAGACACAACCAAGGACCACATTATTAACTAATATACACATAATGTGGAGTTCATTACCCTTCTTATACTACTGTTGCCATGTCTGCGCTATGTAGTTTGGCTAACAATCTACACCTTTTGATAGCTAACTCAAGCTTGCAGAACTACATCTTTCCGACTCATTCAAAACTTATGGGAATAAACTGTCGTTACTAGTTCTAAATGCTAGATGGTTGCTATGATCAAAAGTGGGTCGATCAAGTTCAATCTGTCAAGCATAATACCCAAGCGTTATATCCCGCTTTTGTAGAATCGCCATTTCCCATACTCCTAAATGCAGTGTAACAGAGTTCAAATCCATCTCAGTCACAAGTTAACATGTTGCTCTGCTGTGAACGTCAGTTAGGCTGCTAAATTGTAACCCTGTGTTAACGTGATAGTTCATTTAAGCTTCACAGTGAGTTGGGCGAATTGATATGCAAGTGTAATACGTCTAGAAACCTAGAACTACTTCATAGATGTTATCTAATACACTCGGTGTATTTTTTTTATTTGGAGGGAGGAGGTCTTGCCTAGGACACCCAATGGGCTAGAATCGGCCCTGCTATCAGGCCTGTCTACCTGTCTACTGAGCCTCACACACACTCCTGCGCTATATTTAATGAAATGTAAACCACACACTGCTTAAACTAAAATCCAAAATCAGCCAGGTGATGTCACTTTTTACCCAGAGTACTTCACTGAGAACACAGGTTATATCTTTATGAAGTGTTCATATATCTTTAAGTGTTCATTATATCTTTATGAAGTGTTCAACTCAATCTTTGAGCTGTCTTAATAATTTAAAGCAGTACTGGGCAAGCTTTTGATTTTTTACCTCTAGAGTTCCCCCAACTGGCACTGATTCTTACAGAAAAATAGCAACATTGGACTCAATTCTCACCAATCCAAGAGTATCTGTTTGCAAACCAAAGCATAGGAACCGTCTAATCCCTCTTTAGCCAATTTAAACTTTTGAAGTCTGGGAGGCGTGATTGATCTCCTCTGGCTAAAAGTGTATTTAAAAAAATATTGTATTCCAAATGCCAAAAGCATTTTTAACTCAACAGAGTGACTAAACCACAGACACTGAAAACTGCTATTTGTCTTTCTGCTTTATTTAATTTTATTCTGTTCAACCTATCGGTGTCTTTTGTCTGTGTTACTGTCTGTCTTATGTGTGAAGACAATACATTTTTATTCTATTCTGTTCTCTAATCCTTTATATGCAGCTAGCAAACATATCCAGTCTCCAGAAGATGCTAGGTGTGCCAGCTGTAAAAGCTTTCAAGTGGGACCACTGCACAACCTAGGGGTCCAAAACATTAAAGCAAGGTACGATATAATCACAGTCATTAGGCATGCAAATGGAGCATAGTCTTAATAGAAGTATAACTAGTATGATTGGCAACAGTTCCCTTAATTTGGCTTTCATATTCACCTTGCTGCTCATGCAGGGTCATTCATTTGCCTTATTTTGATTTGAAGACCTGTAGAGGTGTTATATATCATGTAGAGAGTGTACAGTTTACATAAAATCATCAATTTATTGTTGCCCTTTGTGGTCAGTGCAATGTGACATCAAAATGCTTCACAAAAAGTTCACAAAAAGTTAAATATGGTAAGATACTACAGAACATTGGTTATACAGTATCTTTTACAACAATTGTGAAAGTTTATAAAATGAATCAGTGCAGTTAAAAAATGCTTGTGTGCAATATTTGTCTAACTTCATAAGAGTGCATTCAAAAGTATTTCATCAAAGAATCCAGAAAACAAGCAGTTATAGTTATAATGCTCTTTCCAGCAATAGTCAGCAATACTGGTTACCCACACACACACACACACACACACACACCCCAAAAAAAGAAACACACACACAAACACACACTTTTTTCACCAAACAGCACAGCATAAAATACATCACCAAAATACACAAATAACACATATTAACAAGCTTTTCATCAGTGCCAACAGTTTAGCATTCATAAGAATTTTGCTTGTTATAATAAGCTAGATTGTTAGATTCAGTTAAGTTTTCTTATAATTGCTTTAAGTGTGCTTTATTGCTTTAGATCATGGAATGTTTGTAGGACAATGCTCAGTTTTATATGGGATCCCAAGACAAATTTTTAGATTACAGATTGCAGTTTCTTGTTCATGGTGGGGAATTTCCTTTCAATTTCCACTGATGTAATGTAACTGAATGTCAAAAGCAACAGGACCTTTCATGGTAAAGCCAACATAGAATGACACCAGATTGTTCTCCTGACCATTTAAATGACTCTTGTATTGCGGGCTAACCTCCACTTTGACATTTTGGTTACATGTGTGTGCCAAAATGCAATTCCTCTGAACCACTCCGATGACTCTCAATAGGATCCTTCTGACTTTTTCTTCCCTCCAGATTTGTCCATTGTCAAACTGTTCAGGGCTACCACACTGGGCAAGATATTCATAACTGACCAAACGGTCATAGCCTTGCCTCTGTCCTAAGTAGAAGTGGACAACAGGTCTCTTGCCATGTTCCATTGATTGCATTTCATTTGTGAAAGTGCTTCTAAGTTGCGACAAGTAGGTTCCTAACTTCTCAGAGAGTTTTGCAAGGAAGTGAAGGGTGTTCTCTGGCCACAGAATAACTGTAGCAATGAAATGAACTCCTATAGAGTCAGTGTGGGGCACCTGTTGTAAAAGGACCTTGCTCATAATTTTAAGAAGATCAACATAGGGTGCAAGAAACCGAGACTGTGGGCAGACACAAGCAAGAACAACATTGGCATATACATAGTTGACATCATCTCGCAAATTAGCATTCTTGTCCTTGCGCAGTAAACTATATTGGTTAACTATCCTCTCTAGTTTGGATGCAGTAGCTCCTGTGAGGCAATCCAGTATGCCTAAATGTGTATCTGCTTTGTTAATTTCTAGGTCCTGCCTTATCCTGAACAAAGTTGGTAATTTCTTGTTTCCCATGAGCTCTTGTGGATCTGTTTTACAAAAGAGGCCCGCATATTTCTCAAAACACCTGAAGAGCTCCTTTCTTGTTTTCTCCTCTCTTATATCCCTCCGTGAGTACCAGGGCTGAAGGTTAATAAAGAAGCTGTCAAGGAAATCAAATTGCCTTCTCAGGGTGCCCTTGATGTTAGACAAAAAATCTTCAAAGCTCAGAAGGTCATGGTAGTATGATTTATGCTTATTTATCATGGGATCATTGTCAGCAACGAATTGAATACGCATGTGGCCTGAGAGGATCTGACTTAATATGCTTCGCCTAATTTTATCATGGGAAAAAATTGGAAGTTTTTCTAAAACTTCCATGATCATCACTGCCACTTGAATTTCTCCAAGACGTCCAGCAGTATTGTAAGGACTCCTGTCTCCTTTACTTTGAGATCGCAGATTAACTTCTTTCTTGGCAATATCTTGAGTTTCTTTGAAAGCTTCTGTTGCAGAACGGGCCATCTTGAGAAACTCTGTCAAGTGGTAAGGTTTAATGGGATCATATGTATTAGTCTCAATGGAGTTCCTCAGTTCATGCTTGATGACTTGTGCACAGGTGTCAGCTATATACGAGCTTTCTCTATCAAGCTCTTTGGCTTTTCGTGCCCAGTCTTTTGCTTCTCTGAAATCCTTTTTCTTCAGGTAGTGGTATCGGGCAACAAGCTGAGCAATTACTGCATTTTTCTCAAAGCGTTTGGCTGCATTGTACAAAACCGTTTCTTCAGATCCTGGTGTCTCCTTGATTACAGCTTGGATAAGTGGTGAGAAATGTGTCTCTTCACTTTCTAATGAATGGCATCTTCTCACCAGCATGGTGTGGACATCTTGCAGAAGTTTCTCTTTCCCCTGAAGACAATCATAAAGCATGTTGGTGGTCAGCAGACGATTAGCGATTTCTGCTTTTGATACATTGTGAGTGGTATTTAAGTCTTCTAAACAGTACTCGGCCATGCTTGGATGAATTACTCTCACTGCTTCAAAGACGACTTTGTCCTGGACAGTGCAACGAGTTACAAGTGTGGAGAATTTTCCGAAACCATCCTGTACTTTACACGAGTCAGACTTTGGTTTAGTTGGGAAATCCAGGAATGCTTCACACAGAGATACAGACAGAGAAGCATGTTTGCAATAGGAATTCAAAAGGACCATCACTGCAAT
Organism: Tenualosa ilisha; assembly: GCA_015244755.2. Lineage (NCBI taxonomy): Eukaryota > Metazoa > Chordata > Actinopteri > Clupeiformes > Clupeidae > Tenualosa > Tenualosa ilisha. The sequence continues at coordinate 293,035 of PYXC01001443.1, read as the reverse complement.
GAGTTGGGCATGCTTATGGTCAATGTTGAAGCTCTTCAGTGTGTTTTTGGCCACTCCTTTTATGTACTTTGGGGAGAAGTCTTTCTTTAAGAACATGAAGCCATAGAATGTTTCAGCATTTTTGTATGTTTTCTCAATTTCTTCAAGCTTTTTCTGGAAAAATTCTTGTTCTCGATCTGATAGCTTATTTTCAATGAAGACAGAGTTTACTGTAGCTGGCTGTCTTGTTGTCTCATGATCCCAAAATTCACATCTCATGCAATTGAGTAGAATCACTTGTGGACCTGTGGACATTTTTGGACATGCTTTTTCAATACTCTGCTGTAAACTATAAACAGCATCTTTTTCTTCAAAGTCATCAATCATTAGTAACACAGGGAGCCTTACTGACTGATCTGTTGTGCAGGTCAATAGCTGCACCACCTGCTTGGCGACAATGTGTGGATCTGCTGCTCTCTCCTTCAGAACAACACAGCGAAATTTCTCTTTCTGTGTCCACAGAACATGCATTGCGAGTGTGGTACCACCACAGCCTGGAAGGTGCAGTATGTTGAAGCGTACACATGATCTTGTCAAGGAACATAGTTCTGGAATGATGGTCTCAATTATGTAATCAAATTTGTCTCGCTTGATAAACGGTGTGGATCCTGGTGCCTCAGAGAAGTAAAAGTTCCACCATGATACCTTTCCTCCTTTGTAAAAATCTTCCTCGATTGACAGCTTATCTTCATTACCACCTTCACATTGATTGACACATAGAATATCCAATGTATCCATACAGCCCTCCATTTTCTTTGTTAACTGAACTTTGCTGCCTCCACCACAGGGTAAAAATCTTTTTGAGAGACGATTGCTGGACCACAGGCTGAGAACAGTTCCGTTAATCTCTGCAAAACTGAGCTCAGAAATGCATCTGTTTGAAATGTCATCTCCATAGCGAACCTCAATAAGCTCCTTCCAAGAAATGAAGGACCTATCATTTTCACATATGCACAGGATTTGGTCTAGTCCTCTGAGCTCTTGTCGGAATGTGTTGAAGGTCTCAAGCAAGGGATCCTTGCTGTCACTGACATCAGACAGCAGCAAAAATATGACTAAGAATCTTTTGGGAGGTAGGACTTCACTTCGGCACAAGAAGGAGACTACATCTCGAACAGAAGCTCCTTTGTCTGTTGACCAGGAGTTCATGTCTGAGGGCTTCTCGTTATTGATGCCACCATTGCAGAAAATCCAGCTGGTGATTCTGGTCAATTTTAATTTGCTTGCAATGTCCTCCACAGGTTCATTGATTTTATACTGTGCTGGACAATGGGCATTTGTGTTTCGGTCTTCAAAAAACTTTTTCAAACCTGTCTCTGAAGACTCTGGATCAAAGTCCAAAACAGCTGTCAAGTTCATGTCTAGAAGGAAACTTAATGAATCCAGTTGTACTGGATGGGATTTGTTGGTTACAAGTATGTATCTTCCAAAATGGGATTTATCCAAAGAATGTGACCCACCAGTTATCATGTCGCATAACTTGGATCCCTGAACACTATTTCTAACAGTGGCAAGGCGCTTTTCCTCAGCTTCCTTTCTTTCTATGGACAGCTGTGATATATTTTCTACATATCTGTTGTATTCCTCCAGAGGTTTGAACTGGGTGTTAGGCTTCAGGAGGTCTCTACTGCTGGTTTTGTCTCGAATGTAAAAAGACTTGGATCCTATTAAATTGTCCTTAGGCTCTTTGCCTTTGCTTCTTCTTGACTTCCGTGAGTCCACATTGTACACATGGTAGAAGTTCTCTTCACAGAATAAAAATGTTGGTTCTATGTCAACTTCCATGACATAGGTCTTTGATGAAGTCATGTTAGATTGAAGCACCTCGACAAATCGAGGTGGTTTGATACATTTCTTTGCTGCTGCCACATGTTTATGTTCAAAGTGGCCCTCAATCATGTCATGTAAAGCATTTCCAAAAGACTCCTTATCTTCTACGCTAAACCCTAGTATCTGTCCATGGGCAAAATCTGGCAAGTCCCCTATGCCAAAGTGAATTGTGCCATTTGTGCGTCTGTTCATACAAGCAGCTGCAAAACGCATGACTTCGTCTGTGAATTTCTTCATTTTGGCTTCTTTAGGTATATCCACTGTATTGATGTATGCTTTAAATTCATGACATGGCTCAATTAAATCTAATGCCCCTGACTCTGGTATATCAAGACAGCTGTTAATCCTGTATCTGTAAGCTTCGTGGAATCGATTGAAAGGGTAAGGTTTGCATGGACCCCTTGACTGGCCACCTGGATCATTTAACATCTCCACTTTGAGTTTCACAAGTTCATCTCTCTTATGAATGATCAATTTTGCAGGACCCAGTGGAATTCCTGCTTCTTTCAAATCAGATTGTGTTAACAGTAGAAAACTTTTTCCAGTAATCTTTTGCTGGTACATTATATTAGCACATTCCTCATCACATTCCTCATCAACATCTTTCAGTGTCAGGGTCCACTTTTTGACATCTTCTCTAGACCAGCTCTTGATTTCTGCAGGAAGCTGTCCAGCAAGTAGATCCTTCATTTCTCCTTCATCGCCCTGAAACAAGAACAGAAATAGATATTAAGATTAATAATGTAATTAATACAGACACAAGCAAGTGATCAATTGTTCATCAGCCACATGAACTGGATAGAAATGTATTTGACACTCTCTCAAAATTACCATGATAAACAGACAGACAGATAGGCAGGCAGATAGGCAGAAAAAACAGGCAAACAGACAAATAATTAATTAATAATTACATTGGGGGGCTCACAACCATGGAGCCATAACCTCCTCTATTTCAGTATGTCAGATTTAGAAGAATACAAATCACTGATGTTTATGACAGTTATGACCAGTGATGGGAATAATGAGGTTAAAAATAAACAGCATTACTAACGCCGTTATTTTTTCCATTAACGAATAATCTATCTACTTTGTACATTGTTATAACGTGCTTGCCATTACTTAAGGGATAATGAACAACGGCGTGTGTATATTGCGTAATATTGCACGTTCAAGGTGGTGATAAGGCCTTTACACCCCGATAAGTGCAGTATTCACCAATATACGCGCGCCATGGAGTTCATTGTCCTGCTTATACCACTGTTGCCACATCTGCACTATAGTTTTGCAAACAGTTTACAAGTTTTGATAGCTAACTCAGGCTTATTTACAGAACTACTTCTTTCCGCCTATTCAAAACTTATGGGAATAAACTGCCGTTACTAATTTTGAACGGATGGTTCCTATGATCAAAAGTGGGTCATTTGTTCGATCTGTCATTGTCAAGCATCATTCCCGAGTATTCTATCCCATCTAGGCTTTTGCAGAATCACCGTTTCCCAAACTCCTAAATGCATTGTAACATCATAGGTGTGTGATTATCTGAAAATAATGCATGTTCTAAACAGTGCATCAAATAGGCTTTGAAGGTGACGGTGAGAAGTGGAGGAGCAGCATAGAGGATCGTTCATCCTTGGCTCAAGTGGGGGCCATTTGCCTGCAAAGGGCTACGTTCCACTGGTCCTCTGCAGCCCTGCCTACCGATCGCCTTGGCTGGGCGGTGGTCTCCATTCTCACATGCGTGGGCCGAGTGATGTATTCTCATTAACACCTTGGCTGAAGACAATAGCCTATCCTATAAGCTATGCAACGTCACTCCTCCGTCCTGACTTTGAAGCAGCCACGGTCTCTGAAAGGTGCTGGACACAAACTAACTAACTATGCCTGGGTCTGTAGGCTACATGGATCCTGATTCCATATGGAATAATGCCTATTTATTTGCTTTTGCTGTATCTTTATCTTTTTTATTGAGCTAATACTCTAAATTATGCAATTTCACTACATCTTACATTAGTATTTCAATGTATGTGACAAAATAAATTCTTGATCCTTGATATTTTACTTCACCATTTCTCACGTTCAAATCATCATATCAAAGTTTCTCCTAAAGGCAATGTAAGGAGCAAAACAGTGCCCCTGTCACACTGTGCATACCACCACATTGTGAACGCTAGTCAAATACTGTCATCTAGGGAGGCAAAGTTTGCAGAGCCTCCTCAGTAACCAGTTTTAGCCAATCAGATTGAAGCATGGCTTGGCGCTCAGCAGTCATCACGGTTAAGTCAAAGTAGAAAAAAACAGAAAAAAACACAAGGGAGGCTAGCTTGAATTGGCCTCTAGGTGAACGTCATTGTAAAAACTAAACTGATATCCAATTTCACTACTGGTATCCCGACTCAAGTGAGTTAAGGAGTCAACATTAAAAGATGGAGTAGAGATGCAGACCTTGCCAGTGAAATCATCTCTACCAAACCTTGAACCACTAAAAATCAAACAGAACAGTAAGCCTAGGCTACTTTGAAGCTGGATAGGATTCAGGGAAGAGCTGAGGATATAGTTAGGCTACTTGTTATTTTATCATGGGAACTTTTGTAAAGTTAATGCTAGGACACTCAATGAAAAAAAATTTGCTATGTCGCTTTTGTCCTGTGTTTGTGAAAAAGCCCACTGTTGTCTGTTCCCTGAATGGAATGGGTCGTGTGCGTGTGTGTGTGTGTGTGTGAGAGAGAGAGAAAGAGAGAGAGCTTGCTCCAACAGACAGAAGTCCCATGGTCTAGTGTAGTGGGCCATAGAGGGCCTCTCGTGCTAGTCCTGTAATGTAGCCTAATAATAATTAATTTTTTGGCCTCCTTGGAAATTTATCTTTTTTTTACTGTATTTTGGACACAAATATTCCAGGAGTCCTAAAAACAGTTTGTAGTTTTCCTGTCCATAAGTTTTTTTTCCCCGTAAGGCTAAGTCTGCCACCAGACCACATTGAACATGGCCAGCAATTTCTAACACTCACACCTCAAGCATTTTCTGCTGCTGACTTTTGCTTATAGGTTACAACTCCATGCAGGACAGTAAAAATAAGAATCTGACCTTACCTGTCTTCAACTTTGATCAAACCCTACTGACATGCTTTTGTCTCATCGCACATCTCCATGTTATGTAATAGGCTACATGCTCAACATTGTGTATAGTTGGAAGTGGTGGGCAGAATAGGCGATTGACTATAAAGTAGGCTACAGTAAACTTTATTTCACAAGTGTCCATGATAAGATGAGCCTACGTGGATCGCCAGCCGGCTTGTTTCAATGTATCAAGATAATGGGAAAGAAAACACGGTACAACAGCAGAAGAGAAGGTTTGAAAAAAACTATGAATTTGTGCGTAGTAGTGATATTTCACGAAAAACCGGGACTATTGCCGTCCTGGGAAAGATGATCCATTTTTGGGGACAGACAGTGAGAAATAACAATCCCGGCAAAACCAGGTCTTTTGGAGATGCCTTCTAAGGATGTCTACTTGCCTATCAGTGACGTCCTGTGTGGCAGGGCTATAACATACAGTTGCGCTTTCCTCGTAAGCAGTAAAGGAAGGCAATTAGACCAGTTCAGATAACCTATGTTCTAGCACTCTCAAAAATATTGTATCCTATTTGAAACAGCAATATCCTCTCTTAGAGATGTATGGGTGGTGTGGCGAGTATAGTATAACCTACCAAAAGACGACACAATGTGTTTACGGCATATAGCCTGCATTATTTCATGTACTCCCAGGATCGGACATATGCAAACGTGCATCAATCAACAAAAAGAGCAAAGGTAAGTGCAACAACACAACATTCGATTCATTTATAAGTCAGATAAGAATGTATCACACAAAACTAAAAAAATTTTACCAACCCATGCTGCACACATCAAACATGTCATTCTTTACTCGACAGCAACTCATAGCCTAAATCGAACTGTCACCGAAAACAGCAGACGATAGTCAGTTACGTGATGCATTATGAATGGATAGTGTATGCGCAAATCTACGTTGTTCCTCAGGACAGTTGCGTGTCTCCTCTTTGTAAAATTTGAACTATGCAAACATAGGCCAACTTTTGAAGCCCAAAATTGCTCTCTCTCTCTCTCCCTCCCTATTTGCTGCTAAGGTCAAGCGCATTCAATGATTTGGCGAAAGCGATCCTACTTTGGTGCTACTGAAGTGCTTATTTTAATAAATGTACAATAGGCTACATTAATTCCCTGGAAATAACAACAGGGAAATAATTATTTTATTTATGTTTGTATATTCATTTAATAGCCTATTATCACTTCTACACATGGAAGTAAGCCTGTAACTTTGTAGTTTTCTTGCTCAAAATAGCTTGCGTGAAAAATTAAATAATTGTGTCAGTATTGTAACTCAATGAGCTTCCCTCTTGTACTGCTTTCTGCTGTCTCCCTTTCAATGATCACTTACTAGTAGGCGAATACAAAATCACGCAGCACTGTGCAGGGGCACTGATCTAAAGACAACCTGGATAGAGCATCTACGTCATAACGTTGACGCATAATTTAACATTCAGTGCCCCTGCGCAGTGCTGCGTGATCTTCGAGTTCGCCTAAAGTCTACTCCGCAGCTGACAGCAGCCTTCCTTATGAAGGAGGGAGTGGTTATCTCATGACAAGAGACCAATTTGCATCTTGAACTCAGAATGGCTTCACATGAACTAACGTGAACGCGCGTCCGTCCCAATATAGCAATAACAAATTACTAACAATGTCATGTTCTGGAGAAAAAACACCAAGTGAACTTTTCTGAAACTTTCCCATTTAGACATTATTACACCACTTGGTCAGAGAAAATATGATTTCCCTAATAAGTAACCTTAAAGTAACCTGCCCAACACTGGTCCAGACGCAAAAACAATATCCTGCATTTGTTCTGTTTTGAGTTCCTCTGATTCACAGTAAACTTGTACGTGTTACACCTAATATGAATGAGGTACTTCCCTCCCTACTGTGTTTCATGGCGTTGCCAAAAGAACACTGCTGTCATCATCACTTCCTGAAAAATCGTTGATTCATTTCATGACAGTAACAGGCGACAAAAACCTGTTTTGTAATCAGAAGTATAGATACAATAGCCTCACCTCTGCTTTGTTATCATCAGCCATCCTTGAATCCATCAGTCAGGGAAACTCATTATTCTGACTGAAGAAGAGGCAAACCAAGTTGAATTCCAGACGCACTCCACTAAAAATTAACACTATATAGTTGTATATCTTAATCTAGGTTTATAAGAAATAGCTGTGGCCATTCCATTTCATTTTTACATAGGCTACTCACATATTGCATTATTGTAAGTATCAGGCAATAAAGAAAAAGGCCTTTTCAACGCACCATTCCAAAATAAGTTGTGCAGTTTAGTCGCAAGCTGCGTCTTCCAGTAGCCTAGTGTAATAAAAAGCTGACTTTTTAAAACTCGACAGACTCACGAATACCCATTTAATTTTTCCGTTGATGCTAGCTGGTGATGATTGAGCGAATTGCAATTGTAAGTACACATGGAAGCTCAAACTTCAGTGTTAATGCGGAAGACGGAAATAAAGCCTTGGTAATAATTAAACAGGCGGAGCGAAACTTAGCAATTGCCAAAACAGTAAACTCGTGTTACTTAGGTTTCCATTTTCTGCGCAAAGAAGAATGTTGAAGAAACGAAACTAAACTGTCTTCACGTTTACCGCTGTGCGTGCAAGTCCACATGGGTCACGTGTCTCACATAAACAATAGCCTATAATTTGTGGTGAAATGTAAAGCTGGTAGTCTAAGTGAAAAAATGTTAGCTATATTTCAGTTATCACAATATCAAATTATGTAAATATTCAGTGTGAAATCTTCAATCTGCGTACTGCCCAAGAGCCTTCCTGGAGGTGCACCCGGTCAAACACCACGAGAGAGAGTCTTTTTCTATCAAGTTACCGGGCTTTGTGCCTAGGAGTGGGGATTGAGAATATGGAATCAATGAATCAAGAAAAAGCAGAGAATTGAATGTTTGAATCCCCTAATCGAATGCCACCGACATTAAGAATTATAGATTTATAATTATCAATAGCAGCATGTTTTTTATTGTTTGTTTAGTGTTTTTTGTTGTTGTTGTTTTTCCAGACGTGGTCAATGGGTCTTTCTGAAAGCAAAATTAAAGTAGACAACAGTTCCAGCCTACATGGTTCACCTCATTCTAAGAAGTTGTTATGGCCAGTAGGCTACATTTGGTCTGTATGCTGACACTGGAAACCAGTGTGGAATTTATGAGAGAATTGTTACATAATTGAACCAATGAGCAAATTTGGCATGGCATCTATATTTACATTTATGCATTTAGCAGACGCTTTTATCCAAAGCGACTTACAACTCATCAACTATCAATTATTCCGGGCCAGTCTCCCCTAGAGCAACTTGGGGTTAAGTGCCTTGCTCAAGGGCACAACGGTGGCAGCCGGGATTCGAACCCACAACTTTTCAGGCTACTTACACGCTAGCCAGGTTCCTTAACCACTACGCTTTCACCACCACCAACATCTATATATACCCAGGGAGCTAGGGATAAGGCAAATGTTTCCTACCATTATGGTTTCAGTTTTGCTTTAAAGGGGCCCTCATTGGTTGTTACCAGGGGGTCGAAATATGGCTGGTTAACTTCAGACGATTAGCAAGACATTTTCTTGACGCCCTTTTTCAAACATTTTGCATAATTTCCGGCACCATTTTCCCTGTGCTGATTGGTGGGCTCCCCCCTTTCAGCTCATGCACGAGTTTAGTGTTGTGCACAATCTCCCTCACATGTGCACGTTTTTTTTTCCCCTGTGAGAATGTCCAATGCCATCCATGACATAGCTTTGTGCTGCCCTTACCTCATTAGTAATATGCAACTTAATTGGTTAAATGGCATGACATGGTGCTGGAAATTAACCCCATGAAACTCCATTTTGAAAGCTAAAAAATTCATTACATTTTGGCTGAATTCACTAGCCTAGCATTGCCCATTGAAATTAATAGGGGCGGGACTTCCTCACTTTCTCCAGTTCTTATAATATGTCCATGGTTGTTATGGTTAAGTTGGGGCCTAAGCCCTTGGCTGTGTACATGTTTCAGCTTTAACATCTGTAGGCCTTAAAATGTTCAGATGGAGATTCAGCCTTTGTGCTTCCTCACACTTTTGGGGCTGAAGGGATCTTTCTACAGAAACTTACTGCTTGGTGACACTCAGCTTACTGTGAATAAAGATTGGTATTCGCATCTTCTCATCTCAGTGTGTCTCTTTGGAGCTGAACTCCAGAGTATAATTTATTTAAAGGAGAAATCCTGTGTGAATCAATCCATAGCCCTGTTGTTTGAGGTCAATGAGTACTGTGTGAAATTTCATACAGCATAGACCAAATAATGAACCCCCAGCTAATGTTAACTGAATGGGACATAGGTAAATGAAACTGAAAGTCTGTGCCCCATTAGTTAGTGTTAGCAACTGATTCGCTATTTGTTTTCTGTTTTTTTCCTACCGAAAGCACTCGGTGAGCTAGAACAACAGGGTTACGGATTGATTCACACCAGATTTCTCCTTTAAACTGGAGGTTCCGGTGACAGACAAAACTTCTGAAGAAAAGTAAAAATATCCTGTCTTGACTTGGTCTTGGCCTACAGTGGGAGGCGACAAACTTGTTAATTTAAGAGCGAGACGTCTAGACCTTGTTTTCCCAACAAATATTACTGTGCAAATTGTCAAAATTTATATTCATTCATGAAGAAGTCTAGAACTAGCTTGGTTTTCACACTTACTGCTATGTATCTCAGTCTGGCCAGTAGGCCTATCTCCACTTCTTCCCATTCGCCTGAAATAGGGAACCAATCAAAACTTGCTTTTACCCCAACACAAGGTGTTGGAGGTGGGCTTGACACATGTTTTACTTCAAATTACGATGCATCCCACTCTCTTTTCTCTGCAATCATTGGTCTAATAGGTTGTGGACATGCCCAATGCCTGCAGAGGCATTTTGATCTACCTCGGTTAATTCCCACTCATGAAAGTTAGAGATAACATTTACATTTATGCATTTAGCAGATGCTTTTATCCAAAGCAACTCACAAAAACAGGATAATAACATTCAAGCTACAACACAATTAAAAACCTAAGCCTAAAAACCTAAAAACCTACTAAGAGTGCAACTTGCTAACAGGAAATTGGCAGAAGATGAAAGTGCAGTAGTCTCCCCCTGTAGTAACTCTCCAAATCAAAACTCTGTAGTAAACAAGTAGTTAAGTACCCCCGGATAGTTATCCACACTGGCACTAACAATGTCCTATTAAGGAAGTCAGAGATCACCAAATCAAGTTTTATTTCCTTGTGCAGGTTGGCACAAACAATGCCAGATTCTGTAACTTTCTCAGGTCCCATACCTATTAAACATGGTGAAGAAATGCTCAGCAGAGTTTTTTCACTGAACGGACGGCTGCCAGGATGGTGTGTCGATAACAATATGGGCTTCATCGATAACTTTAGCTCCTTCTGGCCTGGACTTTTGAATTGAGATGGTATCCATCCCTCGCGGGTGGGTGCTGAGCTCCTTTCTAGGAACATTGACTATAACTTAAATTCGGCTTGTTCCTCATGAACCAGAGTTTGGTCCAGGTGGCACAGGTCTCTGCCGCCCTGCCGTCACCCTAGCAGCAGACAGACAGGGAGTGTCCATGACTAAAACATTCTCAAAATGACCTGGTAGGGGTATAGATTATAATAACCTCACAAAAATGAAACCAGAAACAAATAAACAATACAACCAGAAATCACAACTGAAATTTGGCTAAATAAATATTTGTGCACTCTCCTCAATTCACAATTCAAACCTCGTTATGACCTCGTTATTTAAATCTTTTGAGGTTCTTGTCCTTAACTTGATTCAACCAGACAGGAATTGTGCTAAACTCTTAACAATTGTAACTTAATATATAGACCTCCAGGCCCCTACAATGAATTCTTATTAGAATTCTCTGACTTCCTGTCTTCTCTAGTTACAGAAAAGATAATTATATTAGGTTATTTTAATAGCCACATGGATGTTGCAAATTATGCAATTACGTTCCGATCTTTACTCAATCACACTGGCTTCTGCCAAAATGTAAACACACCTACACATCAAGGTAACCACAATGTTGACCTTGTACTAACATATGGAGCACAAATAGAACAACTTACAATCTTACCTCAAAAACCTATACTAACTGACCACTACTTAATAACTTTAAAAATCACATTAGACTATGTAGCACCTAACTCGACTTACTACAACACTTGAAGAATAACTCCCAAAATGACAGATGACTTCATAGCAGAAATTCCCTCTCTCCTCGACCCTTTACTGACCCAATATAGACCTACGTTAGAGGCCTCTACTCCAAGCCCAACCCAAGTTGATCAATTAACTGATAATGTTGTAAATGTACCACACTCCACATTGAACTCCATTGCACCACTTAAAAAGAAAATTAGAAAACAAGAAAAAATTGCCCCATTGTGAACCACACAGACTCGTTCACTGAAATAAGCTGCACGTAGACTTGAAAGGAAATGGGATGCCACTAAACATGAAGTGTTCCACCTTGCTTGGAAAGATAGTACAAGACAGCACTTGACAATGCCAAATCAGCATATTACTTGTAATTCATCACAACAATAAAACTAATCCAAAATTACTTTTTAACACAATATCCCATCTAGCAAAAAGCAGGAATGAGGTGGCCTACTCCATTCCTATAACTCTAAGCAGCGATGACTTTATGAACTTTTTTAATGACAAAATTGAATCTATAAGGCTTAAAATAAACAACTCCCTTGTAACTTCAAATCCAGTTGGACCACATATGATGGTTACAGCTAGCTTTAGTCAACCTTGATTCATTCACACCCACCAGTATATCAGAAATTACACCTTTGATCTCCTCAACTAAAGCCTCAACATGCTTACTGGATCCTATCCCAACAGATCTTAATTAAGGCTGCTCTCCCTCTACTGGCTGAGACGATTCTTAAAATTATAAATGACGCACTTATAGCTGGGCATGTTCCAAAATCTTTCAACACATCTGTTATTAAACCATATATTAAAAATCCTAACCTTGATCCTGATGTCCTGGCTAACTACCGACCCATATCTAACCTCCCATTTGTATTAAAAAATCCTTGAAAAAATTGTGTCTAATCTGTAGCTTCTTAAACAAAAATAATATCCAGGAAACCTTCCAGTCAGGCTTCAGAGCTAATCATAGTACAGAATCAGCCCTAGTTAAAGTCTTCAATGACTTCCTTATCTCCTCTGATAACAGTAGCATTGTGAATCTTATCATGGTAAAAGGTCTTTTTTGCTAAAGCTACACTGGATGAGAAGGATGGTAGCTATGTCTGGAACTGTATTAGATCCGACGGATTATTATGACCACCACTAGCGAAGCTAGTGAAAACAGTCATATTGGTTTTGTCAAAAATTTTCCCCCTTTTTTCACTTTTATTTTCGTATTTTCTTTTTTTTCACCGATTTTCCATCAACAGTTGCTGGGAAACTGAAATGCTGGGGGACATGAATCTTTGTAGGCATGTAGCCCTAGTGAGCGACTAGAAGCATTTGGCCCCAAAGGGCCACCCCCCCCACTGTGCCAGTCCGTCAAAGAGGGGGACACGGCCAAAAGTTTTTGCTGAATAACTCAATGAACGTTTCACCCAACAACATGAAATTTTTGTGATATGTGATTTGTGATATGTGATTTGTGTTACAGAGGAGTATCGACCCAGCCCATAAAGACTCACTTGTAGCATAGCGCCACGTATGGGTAAATGCAAAAATTGGGATTTTGGGCCAAGAAGACAGGAATTACACAAAGATATGTTTTGTACAATCATCACAATGACCTCTAAAAACATAGGAAGAACCTTAAAATTTGGCCCATAGGGGGCGCTGTAATTGTACAAAATGTCATTTTGCCTATTATCTATGGAACGCTAAAGTTCGCAACCAAATTTTTTTGTCTTGAAATCCATTGACCTGCACGCATTGAAAACATTGGTCGACGCCTAGTTCCAATAAAAACAATTCCTGTGAAATTTTAAAATCGCAAAAGTGAAAGTAAACGACCTCGTCATAGGCCGTTCATGTGAATCTCACCAAATTTGGTATATGTCATCTATAGACAATGCTGGCAAAATGTTATCAAAGGATTTATTTTCAGATGAACCATTTAAAAGTTACATGTCAATCAAAATTCAAAACATAGCTTAAAATTCTTGGCGTCTAATTGCTTAAAGTTGGTCAAAGTTGACATGCCAACTCTAAACTGCTTTCTTGTCATGTGCATCAATTTTTGTGACATTTCGTCACAGGGGGCAATGTTTCTCATCAAAGCTAGGTATCCAAAAACATTTTTGGTCAAGTAACTTGTCAAAAATGTTGCCCAAGACAACGATTTTATCTTAGTATGCCGGCGTATCAGAGGCGTATCGACTCAGCCCAGAAACACATAGTGCCACCTAGTGATACATGTAAATGCAAAAGCTGGGATTTTGAGTTTCCAATATCTTGGACCGAGAAGGTGGGAACTGCACAAAAGATGTCATGCCCGATCAGCACAAAGACCTCTAAAAGCACAGCACATACCATAAAAAACTTCTTACTACTGTAGAAAGATGATGCTTTCACAAATCACTCTTACACGCTACACAAACACACATAATGTCATTCATTCAAAACCCATATCCATTCCCACTTCTAGCAAATCATTACCACACAAATTCTCACCTCACAGCACTGGCCTACCACAAACTTCCCACCAACAGTTTCCACATTTCAATACACTGCGGCGGTCATACCATGTACTGTTATGCGGTAGATTTGTGCTATTTCCTCTCAGCAGCTCTGAGGTTAGTGTGCATTGAGAGAAGAAAGTCATTCAACCACAAGTGAGACTGAGTGGATCAAGCAGGTCTGGTAGACACAGAGCACAATCCAAGAACAATCCAAGCAAGAGTTCAGCGTAGAACAGAGTGACTGGGAGAAAGATTTCGGAGATTGCGAGGGTAGGAGATGGTGGGAGCAGGTGCACAGGGTTGCTGAGGAAGATGCACTTTGAACTGAATAAAATAGTGGTCAGAGAGATGTAGAGGAGTAACCATCAGTGTATTAGTCGCACAGTGTCTGGCAAGACTGAGACTGAGACCCGCTTAGTTAGTCAGAGGACTGCAGACCCACTGTGGCTCAAAGGAGTGGATCAGAGATAGGATTGTCTAACCCTCTGAGCCCTAGGCTATTTTCAGGAAAATTTCACTACCTTTATTTTTAAGTCAGTCATTATAAGTGCCATCTACACACACCATATCTTATTTTTTTTGAAAGTCTAGCCTATCCACACATGGCAGTGTTTGATGTGATACTACTTATGGCTTACATCAGGCTTATTTCAAGAATTTTTACATCTTTGCAGATATCTCACCATTGGAAACATGCCAGTACAAGTTGGAGTTGGAGACAATGCAGATATCTGATGTGATTTCAAAACAGGATTATTCAGGAACTGCTAATCATAGAGAGGAATCAGTAGAACTCCTGTTTATTTTAATAGACAGTTTGTCATTGTGGAGTTAATAAACAATATATTACACAGAGAGGAATGGATATGACATAGACACAGAGCTGGATTAGTGACATTCATTTTGATATAAATTCAACGCTAATTTTCTCGCTAACCGTTCATCACAGAAGCTAGTGACCAGCACAAAAGTCAGGTTTTGCAGTTTCATGTGATGTGCGTGTGTGACAAAAACTCAGCGAGTCATGTAACGGAGAACAATGGGTGTGTCAAATCGGACAAGACTCGCATTCATTGGCCTCAAAGGGCTAAGAGCTGGAGTTTACTTGCTGCAGACAACGCATACATGTACGCATCATGGCTGCAATGCATATTCTGCAATCCTTTAGATTGTTGATCGCAAAAGTTGTCAGAAGTGAACATGATGTGTCTGCAAGATGTAATACTGACAGGAAAGTAGGGGGCAATGACGCGAAAAAACAGTAACAGCCAGCCTTTCAGCAGCTGTAATTGGCACTATGCGTGTTGGGCGATGTTTAATGAGATGCTCGACTCAGCTTCGATTTAGGTGCCGCACATACCACTTTTTTTGTCTGCTTCCGTCTTAACAGTAGCAAAATCAGTTATTCCTCTACCAGTGCCTCCGTGTTGTTTGTTTACATGAGTATGTGATACCTGCCATCCTGGGGACCTCGATTATTGTGTGTTTTGACTGCGTAATGCTGCAGCAAGTCTGTGCACAGGATACAACGGGTCGCAGGAGCGCTTACGCTTGGTCTAACAGCAAGTAAATTCCAGCCTTAAGTAGATTCAGTTTTTTCAATTCAGTTTTATTTATACAGCGCCTTTTACAATAGTATTGTCTCATGGCGCTTCACAGAAGGAGCACCCAAGAGCAACAGGGGCAAGGAAAAACTCCCTTATGTTCAGTTAATCTAGGAAGAAACCTTGGGCAGATCCACGACTCAAGGGGCTAACCCAATTGCCAGGGGTCATGGAGAAAAATTACAATCAGTAGTAACCATGACAGACTATAAGTTGCCTATGGTTTAGCTAAGGTTCATAATAGTTCATAATAGAGTATTATCCCACTTTTACATTACATGGTAATCAGTCTATAGGTGGTTATCAGGAATTATGGCTGGACAATGTAGCAGCGGCCAGGCATAGTGACAAACTCGAAGGAGTGAGATGGTTCATGGGGGTAACAGTAAGGGTCCATTTGACAGCGCCATTGTGAGGGGGGGTCAATCACGAAGCCTTAGGAAGGGGAGTCGGGCCCAGCATCGGCGTCCAGGAAGGTCCTCTGTGATGGGGAGTCGGTCCTGACATGGGCCTCCCGTAGTGTTGGTTGTAGTCCACTCAGGAGGGGAGGGTGAGAGGAGTCCGCCAGAATGAGGCAGGGATGACACTCAGCAAAGATAATTGTGGACAGAGGAAAATAGTGAATTAGGCCAGGCTCACACATCAGAAAGCAAATGTGTAATTTGGGCATACATACATGTGTATAAAATATATATATATACATATAAATATTGAGAGAGAGCTGAAGGAGAGAGAGAGGGAGTTGTACGGCATGACACATGAAGGTTGTGCGGCGGCGCTAGGCTATAGCAGCATAACTAAGGTATGATGCATGGTAAACCAGCACCACTGCAGGGATGGTCAGTGGCTGCCATGCCTCGCAACTGGGGGCAACAGCAGAGGCAGTCCCTTCCAAAAGACCCATGAGAAGTGATGATTTGCCATGCACCATCCCTAACTATGGGAAACAGTAAAGAGGAAGGTTTTAAGTCTAGACTTAAAGGTATTGAGAGTGTCCGCTTGTCGAATGTGGGGGGGGGGATTATTCCACAGGAGGGGTGCACGGTAACAAAAGGCTCTTCCTCCTATCGTAGATTTTGATATTCTTGGGATTACAAGGAGACCAGCATTTTGGGATCTTAGGGTTCTAGGAGGGTGGTAAGGGACAAGTAAGTCTTTAATATATGTTGGTGCATCGCCCTTGAGGGCTTTGTAGGTTAGGAGGAGTATTTTAAAATCAATTCGACTTTTAAAAGGGAGCCAATGTAGGGAAGCAAGTAGATGTTCATATCACCAAAGTCGAGCATGGAATGATCATGCTCAGGGATGAAAGAGAGCAGAATGTCCATCTCATCTAGGAAATCACCCATTTGCCCTAGTGAACAATAGTAAACAACTACATATATTTTTGCTGGTGCTGTAACCAAGATGGCGTGGTATTCGAAGAAGTTATATGTGACTGATGAATGATTAACAGCCCTGTAACAACCCCCTTACCCACATGTACGTGGGGTATGGGAGAATGCATAGTTGTTGGAGAGTGCAGTAGGGGTGGCATTTTTTCCTCTGCTGTTCTGTATATTTTTATGTTGCTTGTAATATGGAGAATGACACACTGGTATCCAAGCTTAATATGCAGAAATCAGCTTTGCATCTTTGCGGTTTCTGCCTTGCAGACACTAACTCACACACAAGCCTCTGTATGAAATCATGCTTATTGCGTTATCAGGATGGCTCTTTGAAATTATCATCACTGGTTCCTGTTCTTTGGATTCCAAATAAATCCACACGTCCTGCATAAATAGTAAAATACAAAAATTCAACTGCAGCAAAGCTCAGAGGTAAAAAAAAAAAATACAGTCTGAGAAATACTGATACAGTCTAGAGTAGGCTTTTAAAGCATTTGCACTTCATGCCTCTTACCAACAGGTGGCAGCAGATGACTTTCTCCTCCCATTGTCAGTCATGACCTTTTTGCCTGTGGCCAAGGGCCAAAGAGGTGTTCAGGGAGTGTTTAGCTGGATCAGAGCCGTCTTGCTATTCCTAAGCACATGATTAAATAGATATGATCAAATGGACTGACGTGTTGTGTTTTAACCTCATGTGGAGCATGTTCTAGACACTTCATTCGCTCAGGAGTTGAGAGGCTTTTTTGTGACTGCTCATGGTGACCTACATATTGTTCTCCTCCAGGAGCCTCTGGGAGAACCAGATGTGCAACAGAGTCGGGGGAGTGTGTGTGTGTGTGTGTGTGTGTGTGTGTGAGAGAGAGAGAGAGAGAGCAGGGGGTTCATTAAAGACTAACAGGCCCTTCACTTTTGGCCTCTTTGCAGTGGAAGCAAAGCCACGAGCCTGCACCTTGTAGTCATTAGTTCTCTCTCTCTATCCTTTCACTCAGCCTCTGTCTGTTTTTCTGACTCAGCTGCTCAATGGTTATCACTCATCTGTCACTCATCAGTGTGTGTGTGTGTGTGTGTGTGTGTGTGTGGAGAGAGACAGAGAGAGAGAGAGAGAGAGTACGTGTGTGAGATTAGAGTATGAAGCTGGTGTTCCTAAAGTCGCCCCTCCCAAAAAATTCTGACAGCTGCAAGCAGGATAGATATGAAGTGGGTGAAATAGAGGAGGCTGGCAAAAGGAGAGAGAGAGAGAGAGATGAATAGACGGATAAAGAGAGAGGTTAATTGATAGTTGATAGAAAGAGAAGAAGGGAGAGGAGTCACAAAGACCAGATATCCAGAGAGAGTGAAAAAATGTTATTGGATGATATTGGAAATGACATCACCCTCTCTGACCCATTCCATGAAATCCAAGCCTGGGGGACGTGGGGAGTGTGTGTGTGTGTGTGTGTGTGTGTGTGTGTGTGTGTGCGTGTGTGTGTGTGTGTGTGTGTGTGAGTGGGTGGGGGGTACATCTATCCGTTAGCGCACTATTCTGTTTCATCATTACACAACTGGTCCACGTCCAGCTCGGCTCAGCTCTTACATGAAACTGGGTCAGGGAGGCTGGGAGAGGGGCTTGGCCCAGGCAGAGTGTCTGTCTGCTGGGCTTCAAGCTGGAGAACCCCCCCGGACCTCTCTTCCCACCCTGGCTGCTGGAGCCTGCATTGTAATTTCTCTACTCCAAAATGTCTGCCTGGTTAATCTCAAAAGTAAGACCTGACCAATGCTTGAATGTACAGTGTAGGCAGTGTTGCTTTCAGTTAGAGAACAAGGTTTACTATTGTCATCACATACTCCTAATGTCATTGAGCGGCCATTTGAAAGGCGTTTTCTGATGATGTCATAGGTCATCAGGGTGAAGAAGAGTACATGGCCCCTTTCAGATTCTGGCTTTTGGACACAAAGACAAAAACATATCAAAAGCCCTTTTCAAATTACCAGCAGTGCTTTTTGCCTTCATGTCAAACATGGTGTTGGTGATCTTTTTTTTTTGACAATAAATTATAAAATGACAAACATGACTTTTCGCCGACAAAAACACCCAAATCACAGCAGTCACAGTAATAGGGGTGTGAGAGTACTCCTGCTGTGAGAAAGGTTGAGCACACAAACAGTACACTCAGAGAGGGTAAAAGCAGAGTGAGAGGCACCAATGTTAGTTAAATTCCGTGTTCTATTTTCGCAAGGGGGGAGGGGCTTTATGTAGACCAGAGTCAAGCCCTTATACGATGATACAGAAGATTATTGAACAGTTTATATCATGATGTTATGTGACACTCCCACTTATGCAGACCAGAACTATTCACATTTGCTCCCATTGTAACATATTATGTTGCTCTATCTTGGTCAGTATTCAATGATCTTTGGTACACGATTGCTTCTACGTGGACTCCTGTAAGTCTACATTCTCACTGATTTACTTTTATGACATAACTCCCTGGCAACCTGCATTGCCCGTCCATGGTGCCATGAATTAGTAGGACTCCATTCCTCTGCGCTTAGTTTGGTGCTTGTGTTAGGTGCTCCCAATTTCTTTTATTTCTATGGTCGGCCATCAGAGTCTGGTGAAGGTATTTATTCATCCTCAGGATGACGTGAGCTTTCCATCCCTCAGGAGTCCGGTTCTGTAAGCATGTCTGTAACGGAGACTGCAGACTGGGTGTTGGTGCGGCCCTGTGGCCCTGCGGCTCAATAACCCAAATGGCTCTCCCAGTCCCACTCTAAGCCTCTGACCACAACCATGTCCAGCTTGCTCTGGACCAATCAGGACACTGTCTGATCTCTCTCTCACTCTCTCTATCTATCTATCTCTCTGTCTCTCTCTCTCTAGTGGCCTTGGAGGGACGATATAAAGTCACAACCTCAAAGCATCTTGAGCAAATACACTATCACGCCTAATGTTTGCCCCAGTTCATATGCTGGTTAAATATTTTTGCAATGGTTTCAGCAGAATAGAAAGAGAGAAAGAGAGAGAGAGAGAAAAAGAGAGATTGAGGCTGTAACAGTCCAATTCTGGAAAAGGCACAGATTGAATTGATACAGATTGCTTTCTACTTGTCCATCACAAACAAGCAAGAGTGACAAAAAGAACACACAAACACTGAAGAATAACATCATTTTGTCAAATGACTCTCTTTTTTGCGCTGTATAGCCACAGGAGATGTTCTCATCAGGACACATTTGGACTGTGGCTGTCTGCTCTGGAAAGTCTGGCAGACTCCACTCTCCTCACCTCCTCCCTTGCCTCTTCTCTCCACCCCTCTTCTTTCCTTCTTCTCTTCTCCTCTCATCCATATCCACCCCACCTCCCTTTCTCTTCTGGTAATGAGCAAAGGTCTTTGTGCAAAACAAGATAAACACCATTCTTCTAAATGTGACAGTAATCAAACTATATGATTACACAGTTCATGCATCACCATTGAAGGCCATGTTGTTGATTTTACAGAGTGTGCAGTAGATGGACAACAACAAGCAGATGGGACATGATTATACTTTGGTCTCTGGTTGATGTCATCACAGACTCATCCAGTCCTCATGAGGTTACAGGGTGGGATTCAGATCTTGTGACAGGGAAACAAATGGAGACAATTTCTCTGGGTGTCAGTGGCCTATTCCATGGTGAGTGTCTGTTTTCAGTGAGGGCCACTTAGCCACAGGAGATAATTCATACAGTGGGAAGAAAAAGGAAAAAAAAACACTTGTTCTTACTCCTAGGATATCAGTGGTCATGAAACAATATTAAAGTTTGGTCTGGTGAGATTTTGTCCAACATACTTCTTTCGAAATATGAATACAAAATTAGGGTTAAGGGTTAACCCTCTAACCCTAACCAAAATTATTTGCCAAAAACCAAGTGCACCCCCCGGCACTTTTGGCTAAAGCCCCCTATCCTAACCCTAACCCTAAAGGCGCCTCTTGCTCTCCTGAGACACAAAAATTTGCGTTTGCCCATCTTGACTTGTAAGGTGCTGCAACCTGTTCCAACACGTACGATCAAAGGCCATAAATCCTCAACCGCTACCAGGTGGGAAATTTACTATGGCATCCGAAGGGGAAGTAGCTCAGTGGTAGAGTGTATGCTTGGCGTCTGTGAGGCCCTGGGTTCAGTTCCTGGCATCTCCAAATATGCAGCTCTAACGAAACGTGTAGGCGCGGAGGAAATGTGGCTGGATGGCTCGCAAGGGTCAACGTCAACATTTACACCAAAAGGTCAGTTGCCTGAACAGGGACTTGAAAACTGGACCCTTAAAGTTTGACACTCTACCAACTGAGCTATCCCTGCCTACAAGTGTGGCCATCCTGGCAAACAACCATTCCAAGATTGCAATGCCCATGGGTCGCACTGGCGCAGAGACAGAGGGCCAGGTTTGGAGTTCAAAACAACGTTGTCCTGTGCCTTCCTCTGTGAACCTTGTGACGCAACGGTGGCACATCTGATGTGGTGGCAAGTCAGAAGCCTGGGTGTTCGACTCACCTTGAGGTCAGAGAAGTTGCAGCTTTAAGTGGTCATCCCACCGGGAAGTGCGCCTCCAGATTTTGGCCTTTTGCTGCACATTTGAATGCACAGTACATTTGGAGACTTACGTAAGAGAAGAGGTTGTCTGTTTTGTTGTGACATTTCAGAGTTGTAGTGAAGGGCACGCAGTGCTTCACGACTCGTAACGGACTGCAATCTCCCTCAACGTGGACAAAAAATTGCTGACAGCAGAATGGGCTGTAATGTCTTGGATCATGACTTCCTGTCTTTCAGCCGCTTTTGATGGGGATATAGCTCAGTGGAAGAGCACATGTTTAGCATGTATGAGGTCCCGGTTTCAATCCCTGGCACCTTCAACCACACAGCTCATTTAGGCACTCACATAAGCACTAATGACACGTGGAGTGCAAATTTGTTAGGTTGAACATTTACACAAAAAGAAAGCGCTTTGTGCTCTCCTCAGGCACAAACATTTGTGTTTACCTGTCTTGACTTGAAAGGCACCGCAACCTATTACAACATGCACAACACTGAAGGGGATGTAACTCAGTGGTAGAGTGTGTGCTTTGCACGTATGAGGCCCTGGGTTCAATCCCTGGCATCTCCAATTAGCTCTGAAAGAAGGAGCTGAATAGTTTGCAACTGTCAAAAGCCCAGGTGTGGAGACAAGCCACACACTTTTCATGTGGGCATTTTTTGTTTTGAATGAGGGATTGTTGCTTTTAATCTTGGTTTCGAGGGGCAGAAGGAAAGCACCTGAACAGGGACTTGAACCCTGGACCATCATCTTAGAAGTCTGATGCTCCACCAACCGAGCTAGCCAGGCTTCATGTGAATATGTACAGCATGGAAAATTAGTTCAAATGGTGGAGCGCTCGCTTAGCATGCACAAAGTAAGCAGCGAGATCGACCCCCCCATATTCTCCAGTGCTGTGGGCTCTCCCTATCAAGGACGTGCCGGAAACTTTTTTTTCCCGTCCTCAGCAAATGGTGACTGCTGCGCTGTGCCGGGAAAGTTTTGTTTTGATGTGCCGTGAGCAAAAACCAGGGGATTGAACCCACGCACCTGAGATTAACAGTGCCAGGCTCTACTGACTGTGCTAGCCAGACTCTATATGATGCATGTGCCAAACATCCATATTGCCGTATCTTAGCAATGCCAGCTTGTAGAGACTGGTGGCTGGTGGTGTTGGAAAGACCACCAATGAATTAGTGGAGACATGGTGGTGTGACTTTCTGACCACCCCAGCCAGTTATGATGCAAAATACAAGTGCTCGCCTTCATCCATATTGCCGTATTTCAGCGATGCCTGCTCGGAGAGACTCGTGGTTGGTGGTGTTGGAAAGCCCACCAATGAATTAGTGGGGGTGAGTGGTGGTTTCATGACTGTGTAACCAACCCAGCAAAAGTTCTTTGCCAAAAATCAAGTGCACCCCCAGCACTTCTTGCTAAAAACCCCTATCCTAACCCTAGCCCTAGCCCCAATGTTAAACCTAACCCCAAACCCAAACCCTAACTCCAAACCCTAGCCCCAAAACCTAACCCTAACTCCAGGCCTAAACCCTAACCCTAACCCCCAAACCCTAACCCTATCCCCAAACCCTAACCCTAACCCCAGCCCCAACACCAAAGGACTGACTGTCCTTTAAAGTGCAACATGTTTCGGTCGTCAGAGAAAGAGCAGATGTCTAACCTTAACCATCTCTCACCACAAATTCCAGTACTACCACTGAGATTGCCTGGGAGTGTTAAGACAGGGGGTGACAGCCTCTGCAGACCACCACGATCACTATATCGGCTGAGATTCATTCGGAGATAGTGGGTAGATTGACAGACTCCGTGATAACAACTGCTCCTGGTGAATTTACCAACTCTGCACAGGAGCAGGGAGAGTCAAATGCTGAAGCCCCCTTGAATGTCCCCAAAGCTATAGGGACAAAGGGAGAGATGAAGGTAATGACGAAGGGTCAACAGAGGAAATGTATTTCCCTAAATCAAACCGATTCTGAAATCTCTCTCTCTCCCTCTCCTTACCCCATATTTACAACTCAGATGGGGACAATAGATAGTATATCAACTGATAATACTAATACTAGACTATCTAGTGGGGGAAGGGGCTTTGTGCCCACTAGACAGCCAAACTCTAAACATAAGATTGCTGATTGGACATTACGAGTCCATAAACCTGTTGTAGTAATGGGGGACTCCAATCTGTCACGTATTACTCGCTTCTTTAATCCAAATATCCAAGTCGATAGTTTCCCTGGTGCTAATTTTCTACACATAGCCATTCTACATACTGCAGAAACTGTCACCTAGTACGCACACTCAAAAGGTGATTTTATCAGTTGGTATTAATAACAAAGATCAACTATTTCAACAAACAGCAAAGAAGCAATTGCAGAAAATGTGGAGAGCAGCAGAATTGGCCTTTCCTAAAGCTACCATTTACATCCCTGTAATTAATTTCTCTCAGTGTCTAACTCCAATCCAGAAGAGGAACCTGGGCCAGATAAATGCGTTTGTGACTAATAATTATAACTTTTGAATGACACCTCTCCCTTACAGTTTAAGGTGGAAGCAGATCAAATCCATGGGACACCTGATACTGCTAACCAACTGTTTTCTTATTGGTTAGATCAGTTAAACTACTGAGATTGGGAAGGTGTCTGACCACTGTACCTACCCTACAAAATAATGTTATGAATCTTTCGCTCACATTTGTTCTTTCTAGTCCCAAGGAGGAGTTGCTAAGCCATGGCCTATCTTTTATCCCGACACCACGTCTGGCTGTCTGGGGGGAGGTCGAGGAAGACGTCAATGCTTTTAATAGAAAACAAAAATTATTGGACTATTTTGATTATGAACAGTATCACTCAGTTTTACCATTCATTAGTAAATCTAATTGGGAGCCTTCTCTCCAGGAGATCTCCTCTCCTATACGGAGACTGGTGAGGGCCAATGACAAGGCAGTTCAAAATTCCATGCAGTGGAGAGGTAACTGTAGCACTAAATTTTAAGGATAACCTTGAAAAAGATCTCAGGCGGGCAATGATCTAACTTAAAAAGAATCAGGACATTGTTATTAAGCCAGCAGACAAGGGCTCGGCTATAGTTATTCTTGACAAACAACAGTATTTACATGAAGCTTACAGACAGTTAAATAATAGTTAACATTACAGAAAACTATCTCATTCTGTACAGTTGGAGACTCAGAGTAAGATCATCTCCATCTTTCAAAAATTAAAAGATAAAAGGTTTATCACTCACAAACAATGTCTCTATGTCATTGGGCCTAATCCGCCCTAGGCAATTCTGTTTACTACCTAAAATTCATAAAAAAGCAGAGGCATGGACGGTTCCCTTTCGGATCCCTCAAGGCAGACCTATCGTTTCAGACTGTGGCAGCGAGTCTTATCACTCGGCTGAGTATACTGACTTTTTCTTAAATTTGCTGTCACAGACACATAGTAGCTACTTAAAGGACACTTATGACTTCTTGCAAAAGATTAGACCTCTTCAAATTCCTATGGGCGCATTCTTGTTCACTATTGATGTGGACAGTCTTTATACTAACATCAGGACAGATCTGGGCCTGGAGGTAGTTAAACGCCTCCTGGAGAAGCATCCGGATGACACCAGACCGGACAAAGAACTATTAGAGTTCTTGGAATTGAATCTAATGCAGAATGACTTTCAATTCAACTCAGAATTTTGTATACAGATACAAGGGACGATCATGGGTAAAAAGTTTGCACCAGCATACGTGAACATTTACATGGCGGAGTGGGAGAGCACCCTCATGGATAAAGTTTTGTACAAACCCATGGTCTACCTTAGATTCTTGGACGACATCTTCGGTGTCTGGACCCATGGTCTCGAGAAGTTTAGTGACTTCCTGGAGATTTCCGATTCACATTATACCACAATAACACTTAAAGCCACAACTCACACCGACACGGTTGATTTTTTAGACACCACAGTTTTTATTACAGCTTCTACTGACCAGTGTAACTCATTGGCCACTAAGGTTTACTTTAAGTCCACTGATACTCACAGCTAACTCCATAATGGTAGCTTTCACCCCAAACATACATTTAAAGGAATTATTAAATTTCAAATTATTCGATTTCATAGAATCTGTACGAATATTCAGGATTTTCAAGAGGCGACTGCTATCCTTTTTTCAGCATTGAGAGATAGAGGCTACTCCAGGAGGTTCCTCAGGTCAGTAAAGACGGAGACCTTGAGACAACTGGAGACTCATAGGCCTGTGCAGTGTTGCACCGGGGATGTCGTTCCACTTATCACGACTTACAATACTCACAATACAGCTCTTAATTTTGCGTTGAAACAGATCCTCTCCAGGGAACAGACCCAGTATGCACCACTTCAAGAGCTTAGAATGATTTCGACCTATAGGAAAACTAAGAACTTAAAAGACATTCTGGTTAGGTTGTGATTGTCTAGAGGTCCAACTGGCACTCCTCCAGTGGAAAACACCTATTTTTTTCAATTATCTAATTTTACTGTAAATTCACAGACTATTTCTCGTCCGGCCCAGGTTTCTCTAGGTAGTAGAAATGTAATTTACATTATTTCCTGTACACATTGCAATAAACACTACATTGGTGAAACACCTTAGAATATTTTAAGACTGGATGACAGGGTCATTTTTATCAACGCTTTTAGCTAGGAGAGGCGAAGAGATGGAGGAAAGCCTTAAAGCTGAAAATAAGCAGAACAAACAACAGTTTTCCCCAGACCTAATCCTAAACCCTAACCCTTGTCTTCTGACGAAGTGGAGGTACTCCACGAAAACTCAAGACTGTTTGAACTTGTATGCTGTTGGACTTTTAAAACTTTTTTACTGGATTCTAACTGTTGCGCAGCAGGTATCTTTTTAACAATTTTTGTGGAAATAAATGAAGACTTCAAGAACTTTTAACAGTCATACGGAGAGGACTCACTTCACAACCTAAAGGATTGCGGCTACATCGCACGCAAGTTTTGTCCCTGACACATTGCAAAGGTGGAAACTGTAATTAAAAAGTTACATGTTTTCGATTGATACATGGCACAGTTAAAATTAAGTAATAGGTTCACAGCATTGAGAAATTTAGAAAATGCATTTAATGACGTTGGGGTTGAGGAAAATGTGGACTCTCATAATACTGATTTGAACTCTAATGTTACACATACTACTATACAGACACATGCGCACAATGACTCAACAACACTAACACCACGCTCATTTTTAGCGCTCATGAAACTTTATTTTAAAACTATACAGATTTCACATCACATACACATTTTGCAGTTAGCACTAGAGATGGGGAATGTCCAGGCAAGTTGTTAAACTTACACAGTTCCTGAAGCCGGCCTGCCCCAATACTATGATCTCGCAGAGTTTAAAAGATAATACTCACAACTGGATGAAGCCTGCAATTAATGCTTGAACACTGTGTCTACTAAAAGAGATTTATTGAAGACTAAATTCCGGTTCGTTCACTCCAGCTGGGAGTACGCTCAGCTGATGCAGTGTTATCCACACGAAACGTCAGGATAAATAGGAACAATGGACCAATGCAGTTTTCTAACCTTCTTCAAATTGGATTTTAACCTTTTGCAATTAATAAAGTGGTTTTACAGAGAAACGGCTGTGGAAACTCCTGAAGACAACTCAAGACCTTAACAAGGAACCCTCAGAGACAACACAGGATTTTAACAAGGACTACCAGGTTGACCTGAACTGAACTTTGAACTGTTTTAATCTTTGTGTTTGTTATCTTTGGAATATCTCCTGCTCATCACCTGCAAAACTGAGTTGAAGGAATAGCCTCCCTTTTTAGTGTCAATTGGCTCTTATCTGTTTAATTTATTATAATTTTTACAATTTCAACTATACTGCTTTGGTCCTTTACTGCCAGCTGCCTTTCCCCACACCTTCCCTACACCCCCCTTAGCCCACATCCCCTATTATTAGATGTCAGAAATGTCATTTACAATACGTTGGCAAAAACAGCAACTCCATCCGAACAAGACAAGCATTTCCAAAAATACACGTACAACTCTCATAGTCAGTCATTTTCAGAGACACCACACAACACATCTGTGGTCTTGAAAGCAATCCTGGTTGGACTTCAGCACAGAGAGGGCAAGCAGAACGCCTCTGGATCCTGAAATTTAAAACATATATTCCTTTTGGTGAGAATGAGAGCTAATAATACCTTCTGTTTTTTCCCTACCTGTCGATCAATAAAAGTTAAATAAAAGGACTGACTGCCAGACACTGCCCCTGCGCCAGCCCCAGCACCAGCAGGAGTGGCCCACTGGGTACTCGCATTCCACACCCAGCTCCAAGCCAGCGAGCTGGGCTTCTTACCCATTTAAAGTTTGAGAATAGGTTAAGATCTTTTTTCGGCCCCAATGCCTCTAGTCATTGGCTTTACCGGATGAAACTGCAAGCGAGCTATCCTGAGGGAAACGTTAGAGGGAACCAGCTACCAGATGGTTCGATTAGTCTTTCGGCCCTATACCCAGATTGCGCACGCTCTTGCTCCACCCCTCCGACAGAGTGGTCGAGACGGGACGGTGGTTCGCCCGACGCCGACGCCAGATCCCACGGCGCGCACTGGCTTTCACCTTCATTGCGCCGTAGGGTTTGTCGGGCCCTCTGACTTGCGCATGAGTTAGATTCCTTGGTCCGTGTTTCAAGACAGGTCAGGTGGGTAACCGTTTCGCCACAGACCAAGAGCGCCTGTGAACAAGAACCAGTCCCCGTCCAGTAGTTTTCTAAAGTGGGCACTTTTGTTGATTGCAAGCTGAAAGCTCAGCTCAGGTTTACTTGTGAAGACCTTGCAAGTCAGCATGTGTAGGTTATGAATCTGAAGAAATTGACGTATTGCAAATCTCCAGCAGAGTACCCCAAAATCCACCAGTGTGCAGGAATCCATTTTTTTCTGGGGGAGTCCGTCCAGCCCACTTGCCTGCCTTAACAACACGCCCCTGTTCACCGATTTGATGTAGTAAAAATGCCACAGGAGACAACGAGCAGAAGTGTGTAGGAAGGCGTGGCCAGGATACCAGTACGATACGGCAGTACGACCCAGAAAATACCAAAATGCAGGGGAACACGTAAAAATCGAATTAATTACTAAATTCCCTCATATCCTGTGCCTACCTTGTGTGGTTGTATTTGCGGAAATAAAAAAAAAAAAAAAAACTAAATCACACTCTAAGGGTTTTTGAAAAGTAGGCAGCCCCAAATTAGTGTCCATTCTGAACAGAGGGACAAATTCATATTTAATACGATCATTCTGAAATAGTTGTTGTTTAGTCTCCTATTGCAACAGGGAAGCTTGTGTTTTTCCTCACTCTGTCAGTAAAGGCATTAGCTTTAATGAATGATTGTAAATCCAAACACACTCCACACAACTTCTGCTCTGCTTGGGAAATACAGACTGCCTTGCTATGCTAACATCATCACTCATCACAGCTTTCTGTCAAAACACGCAAACTGAGCTAATATCCCACAAGCCCCCAGCCACATCACACATAGTAGTGTACATGTGGGAGACGACTGACTGTGAACGAGGCCTGGGGAGCAAAACGGCTGTCAGCGCTGTGTTAAAATCTCACCCTGAGCGAAACAAGCTGTAATACCACCACCCACTCTCATCTCGTGTGGCGTAGAGCGAAGGGACCTCTTTTTTTTTTGTCTAGAACTTGCGTGAAGTCATTGGCCCCTGACTAGCATTCGCTCAGCGCTCTGGTATTTGGGGTAAACAGATTGCCGCTAGCCTTGCGCTAACAGAGAAACACTGCCAAGCTCTGATGCTGTGACAGCTACTTTATTTATGAGCC
The DNA here is from genome assembly GCA_015244755.2 of Tenualosa ilisha. Taxonomy (NCBI): domain Eukaryota; kingdom Metazoa; phylum Chordata; class Actinopteri; order Clupeiformes; family Clupeidae; genus Tenualosa; species Tenualosa ilisha. Next base: position 263,980 of record PYXC01001443.1, on the reverse strand, counting down.
CCCAATGAGGAGAGATAGCGGACGTTAATCTGCTGTACAGCTGTGTGTGTGTCTGTGTCAGTGTGAGTGAGTGGGGTAGTCTACTGCGTTTCACTAATTGAAAAGCAATGAATATGTTTAATGTTCCCCACAACAAGAAACTAGCCTATTAGCTAATAATATGACGTGGATTCAAATGTCACTTCAGTATCAAGAAGACAGTGGAGTTCATTTCTGCACTACTAAACACATTTGGTAATTTATCAGATGTTGTTACCCAATGCTCCTTAATCATACTTACATACAAACTAAATAAAGTGAAAGTGTGAAGTGATGAGTGTTTAGCAGATAGTAGAGACATGGTCTCAAATGCAGTGAGATGAGGACTCAAACCCAGGCCAATGGATTGTTTGGCAGTGAACTACCACTGTTCTACTGTGACCAAGTACAGTATGTTTGCATCATTATAATCATGTAAATCAAAGTCATGTTAATTTTTTTAGCATATTTCCCTACCAAATTAAACTTCAGGAGGATGATTGTTGTTGTTGTTTGTACTGGGGATAAGTATTGAGAGTTTTACATGAGTTATTATACCACAGAGTTCCTCACAACACTACACTACAAAAGATCCTAAGAATGTATTCTTTTTTGCATCTGTGGCTCACATGGTAGAGGAATTGGTTTTGCAAGACGTTGAAAACTCCAAGGTTGTGGGCTCCATTCCCTGAGAGCTCACATCCTGCTGAAAATATAATGGTTTTGAACCATAGTGCAAGCTGCTTTGGATGAATGTGTCTGCTAAATGGATAAACACAAACGTCCCTGATGCATGGACACAGACGGAGATTGTGGGACTTCTCTGAATCTCAGCCAAAGTGTTCCTGTAAAGGCAGGGCTAATCATCAGGGCAGATGGATGACTAGGGCATGTGAGGGACCACTAATTGGCCCTGAGGTAAAGACTGGGATGGATGGCTCCTTTGGGTCTCTGTTCTCTCTTTCTGTCTCTCTCTCTCTAATTCTCTCTCTCCTTCTTTCCCTTTCTCTCCATCTCTCTATCTTTCCCTTTCTCTCATTCTCTCTCTCACTTTTTTTTACTCATTGTCTCCCTCTCTCTTTTTCCCCTTTCTTCTTTTCTCTCATTCTCTCTCTCTCTCCTCCGTCTTTGTCTTTCTCTCACTCTCTCTGTACCTCTCTCTGTTCTCTCTGTCAGTAGGAAAGGAGGATATGGGCCCCACTGCCCTGAGGTGATATGTTTATGTGTTTTACTTTTCCTGCCCTCTGATTGGTTGAACTTCCTGAATGCTGAACGTGATTGGCAGCTTGTGTTTTGTTTGGGGAGCAGCACGTTTTCCCCATATGCTCCCGTCACGAGGCCCCAGCAAGGCTGAAAGTGAGTTCTGCTTTAGTTTTCCTCTTTTTTTTTTTTTACTTAATCAGTTTTTCTTCATTCTCTACGTTTCTTCCTCAGCTTCTCTCCCAGTCTCTGGTGGTCCTGTTCTATAGCCTCCACCATGTGTCTTCCATTCCTCTTTGTCTTTCTATTTCTCTTTTTCTCCCTCATTTATCTGTCTCTTCACACTTCTTTGCCTCATCTCTTGCCATCTCGTCTTGTCTTTCCTTCATTCTCTCTCTCTTGTTATCTTTTTTTTCTTTCTTCTTTCTTTCTCGCTCTCTGTCTTAGTTCCAGTATGATTTTCTCCAGGAGTGGGGAAAGGATTCTCGGCATCAGCCGAGAGCCGTAGAGCACCTTGCCAGGCATGACGCTTGAGCGATCTTCACTCACATCAGTCCCTCTTCCCGTTACTGAGGCCTGCAGCTTATTAGGTGTCAAAGGTGAAAGGTCACTTGGAGACCCTTCAAGAAAACAGGTCTCTACAGGGCCATTAATCAACATAATTTTCTGGCTCCTACTACCAGTTTTTTTCATTTAGTTCCAGTACTGTTTTTCATCATGACGCACTAAGACACAAATAGTCTCGTTGTGAGCCATTCTAAGACATTAATTTGAAGTTTCGCTGGTCAGTAACAGTAACATCTGAGGCAAAGACTAATGGTTGTTTTGTTTAGTAACTACAGAGCAGGCATCCAATAATTACTGTTTTTGTTCTTGATTTCTAGAAGATCAAGCAAAACTCCTGTCCTGTGACTCATTCACCTCTTGTCTACTCTCCCCTGCTCACCTCTCCTCTCTTCTCTTCTCCTCTTCTCTCCTGTTTCCTCCTCTCCTTTTGTCGTTTTTAGAGTTAGTTTGGCACAGCATGAAACACTAGTGGGGGGTTATCGAGGTCTCAGCTTTAAGAGAGGACAGCATGGGGCCAGGCTGAGGATGAGGGGTTTCATGGGATATTTGCTTTATTTTCTCCCTGTCATAACTCAGCAGCTGTAGATTGGTTTAGACAGTTGCTTTATCTTGGCGTCCACCCACTCCGTGCTTGTCTGTCCCTGTTTGGTGAAAAAAGTTTTTTTGGTGTTGTTGTTGTTGTTTTTGTCCCTTAGTCTTTCTCTTTCTCTGTTTCATTTCAAACTCATCATGGCTTGAAGAAATAAAATCCAGACCGAAAACAAACCAGACCTGCTTAAATGGAAAACACACAACAACACACACAAACAAATGTGTACATACATGTGTACACACACATACACACACACGCACTGAGAAACAGCAGAGGCCTCTCCTTCTTTTAAAGTGGTCTCATACCCTCTTTCTCACCCCCCTACTCTCTCTTTCTCTCCCTTTCTTGTAGTCTCTCCATTTTATTACAGAGAGGTTCCCCCCTGAAAGCCTCCTAATGAAAGCCATATATGCAGGCGAAAGTACTATCGCTGCCTGCAGGCCTCAGTACTATCGCTGCCTACATGTTCCACTTCTGCCTCAGATAGCAGCTCCCACTGGGGTCAGAACTGGCTCTGAACTGGACCTGACCTGGCTACTTACTACCACATCTCCTCAGATTGGGAACCACAAGGAAAATTAGCCTCTTGGAGTTATTTTGTTTAATCTTTTTGTCAGATACTGTATACCGTCATGGTCCAATATGTTTGAGTCAAATCAAGTCAAATCAAGTTAGGTCAGCTTTATTTTCAATTTCTCCACATATACTAGACTTAGAGAGGAATTGAAAGTGTATTTCTCATGATCCCACAGCGAAGAAGAGATGCACAGATAACAGATGAACAGATAAGACATTTCCTAACACTAAAGAAAAAAGTGTATAGCAGAAAAGGACATTTCCCTGATACTAAACAAGACAAGATCACAAGGCAAAAAGATCAAAGTGCAAAAAAATCCTGTATGATGTGTTGTGAAAGTGGAGAATGATGTGCAAAAATGTGATGCCACGGATGCTCCTATATCTCCTCCCAGAGGGCAAGAGGCTGAAGAGATTGTGTGCGGAGTGGCTGGCGTCGCTCACAATCATGGTTGCTTTTTGGGTGAGGAAGGTGTTGTATGTGTCTAGCAGGGAGGGGAGTAGGGTACAAATGATCTTTCCAGCTGTGTTCACTATGCGCTCACTATGTACTATGCCCTAGGGTTTTCCTGTTGTAGTTAGTGCAGTTCTCCCCCACACAGTGATGGTGGTGGGGAGCTGGTGAGGATGTTCCAAGTGGTGCCCCTGTAGAAATTGCCTGTGATGGGTGAGGAGGCTCTTGCTCGCTTGGGTTTGCGGAGGAAGTTCTTCACCAGTGATGCAGTGTTGGTGGTCCAGGAGAGGTCCTCACTGATGTGCACCCCCAGGAATTTGCTGCTGCTCATTCTCTCCACAGCAGCACCATTGATGTTCAGTGGTGGGTGTTGGGTGGGACCTCTCCAGAAGTTAACAACAGTCTCCTTGGTCTTGCTGACATTCAGTAGGAGGTTGTTGTCTCTGCACCATGTACTCAGAAGGTCGACTTCCTTCCTGTAGTGGGTTTTGTCATTCTTGGTGATGAGACCCACCAGAGTTATGTTGTCTACAAACTTCATCATATGATTGGTGCTATAGGTTGGTGTGCAGT
>PYXC01001443.1:252500-255000 GCA_015244755.2 Tenualosa ilisha | reverse complement strand
CTGATTGGCTGCTCAACTTTCAAGGGGCGGAACCTTAACTTTAGCATCTTCCATCTGGTTTGAACCACCTTGACTCTACAAACCCCTTTAGCAGCAGCAGTCCCAAAGTTTGAGTGTTTGTCTAGTTGAGCTGTTGGGTCTGATGACGTCTGTGTTGCTTAGTTTCTCAGGGATTTGTGATTTGTGAAGTTCCTTGGACGTTTATGTCTGTGGTTTGCATTGGTGGTTGCAATTTCGGCACTTTTTGAGAGCAGGTTTAGTTAGTGCAGGTTAAGAAGTGACCGGAAGATTCATGTTTTCTTTTCGGGAGAGAGGTAAGCCTTACACATGAGTAAGAAAATGAGGCCTTTCTTTTGTCATTTTTCTGCTCTATCGCAGCCACCATGCTAAAATATATTTCTGTTCTGTTCATTTTTGAGCTTGTTTTAACATACAGCCTTGTTGTATTGCACCTTCTGAAAATGTCCTGCAATGAATAAATGCTGTTATGGTACTGTCATAGGGATTTGTTTTATTAGTGCCTTGTTGAATGTTTTTGTAACCCTGTATGAAATTATTTATTCATTGTTTTAAGGGTGGGGGTGTTACAGCTGCATGTATCCTGTATTTTGTGTTCCCTGTGCTGTTTGTCCTTTTTCCTTTGCCGTACTCTACCTCTGCTCAGGTGCCCTGCCTGTGAAGGGCAGCTGGTCCTAATGAAGCCAAACTGATCACGCTCCTGTTAAAGGCACCAAGTTCTTGCTGTTGGGGAGGCTTTTGGTGTGGGGACTGCTGGCTGTCTTGCTGCCCTTCAGCCTGGGATTATGTCATGGACTTTAAGTTTTGTATTAATTTAGTGTCTTGTCTTAATGTTAATAAATCCCACTGGTTCTGCATAACGTTTAGACGTGTTTTTAATGTTTTACTTGGGTCAGTCGTGGGTTGTTGTTCGCCCCTGTAGGGCCAACTAGGAAGGAGCATAACCAGTCACAAGTAGTGGCGGCTGTAGTGCATTTTGCATGTGCATGTTAACTGGGATGCTCAGATTTGTGTTGGTAAAGCGCACTTGTATGAGGAGTTTTTGAAAAAGTGGACACTGTTTTGACACAAGTATGAAAATGATTGGCAAAAACTGTAAGAACACACCCTCTCCATCCTGACAGTGAGTCAGAGAGGGTCCTCCAAACATATACAGTCCTGTGTGTGTGTGTGTGTGTGAATCAGAGGAGGGAGGGGAATGTGAAGGGAGAGGAGGACGTTGCAGGAGATTCCACTGTGTCAGTGAACAACAGTCATATGGTTCTGTGCCTTTCTCAATGCGTGTGTGTATGTGTACGTGCATACAAGCGTGTGTGCGTGTGTGTGTGGTTGTGAGTGTGAGTGTGTGTGTGTTTGCGTGTCTGCATGCCACCAGATATTTTCATAAGCCCAGTGGTACTCTAGTCAGTAACAGGCTGCTCTGCTCCTAGACATCACATTCAGATATTTATGAGCCTCAGTGTTTCCATTCTAACCCCAGTGACCTCACGGCATGGCTTTGAATCAGAACCTCTTCTGCTGCACCTCTGCCAAGGCCCAACCCAGTCTGGCTCCTGTCTGCGGATGGAACCACTCAGAGTCAAATGGATGCCGTAACCCACAAAGTCCCCTACTCCCTGACCTCACGCACATGAATCCTGAATGACAGGTACACTTAGATAAGGACACATGTGAATATGGACAAATCACTCCTCCATTCACCATTGTCATGCATCCTAACTACCACTGTGTGTGTGTGTGTGTGTGTGTGTTTGTATCTGTTCTCTGCACTTGTTTTGCAAGTTGTCTGAATGCTTACGGATTTGGACAAAATGGGGAAAATATTTGAAATGGACATATAGTATCAGTTTTTGCATGGAAAGTTAACAGACTTGACAGGGCACTTCCTGGAAGTCGATCTTCTTTGAAGATTTGGACTGTCTGTCAGTGGTGATAAATCACATTCATCAACTTTTGAAAGCCAGTAAACCTGGAAAAGTTTTTATTTTTCCCTTGTCTATTTTAGTGCTGTGTTCTTTCTCCTGCTATCAGGTTACAGGCAGAGTAGCGGAGCATCCATGAACAACAAGGCCTTGGAAATGATTCGATCCCTGGACAGGTTTTTGCTCTTGGCCGTATCTCCATGGAAATGTGGACGTAGCCATGGAAAACTGAGTGAATTACAGGGCCTAAACAGGAGCCAGGAGACTCCTCACTCCAGAACATCCCCATGCTCACAAGTGCAAACTCCCAGGACACTGGAACAGCTGACCGCCTGAATGGAATGAAAGACAGGGGGAGTGCCATGGCAAATAGAGAAACCAGCACAGACAGACAGCCATGACATGCACATATAAGTGTCTCTTTGCTTACAATAATGAAGGCTGTGTGACATGACCTCTCTGCTGAGTGTCAGAACAGGAAACCCCCCATTTGGATTGGTCACGTGTTTTGTATGTGCTTCAGGGAGATATTTTTGCTCAGCTGGCAGAAGAAGCCAGTA
>PYXC01001443.1:235000-242500 GCA_015244755.2 Tenualosa ilisha | reverse complement strand
CTCTTACCTCAGTTATAATTGGGTCACTGAGTGTGTGTGTGCATTAGTTTGTGTGAAGGTGTGTGTATGTGTGCGTGTGTGTGTGTATGTGTGTGTATGAGTGTGTGTGGGAAGGAGGGTATGTACAGGTGGTCAATAGAGACAGAAAAAAGGATGGAAAAAATAAGTTGACGGAACAGAACAACCAATGATCTCACACACACACACACACACACACACACACACACCACACACCCCTCATGCCTGCGCGTCTGCTGTTCCAGAGCACAATAAGGAGAAGTGACTCGTTTGAGGCTGGGTCAGGTCAATGTCATGTCAGTGTGTTAAAGCATGTTATGGGACAAACTGCATGTGGGTGTGAGACTGAATAGACTGCTCACACTGGCCCCAGTCACCAGTCTCCCAGACAAAGCCGTGACCTTTCACCTTGCCACTCATTTGTCTAGTAGTACATTGTCTGAAGGCTGGTAGTTAAGTATGTAAATAGATGTACTGGCTGGTTTTAAAATTCAAAGGCATAAAGTCAGACTCCCCCCCCCCCCCACACACACACACACAGAAAGTTCAGGAGTCACACATACAAAACAGAGACAAAAAATGAATAGGTTTATGACCGCATTCAGTAATATAAGCAGATTCCATCCTCCACCTACAAATGCACCATGACAGTGCACGCACCTGAGACTGTGGTTAATATGTGTGTGAGTTCATGTCTATGTATGTGTGTGTGCATTTGTGTCATTAATATCAGCCGTGTGAGTATGTGTCTGTGTATACAATGTGTGAGTGTATGTCTGAGATTGTGACTATGCATTTGGATTTGACTTCATGACTAGATGAATATGCACACCTGAGTTTTTTTAGGGGCGTGTGTGTGTGTGTGTGTGTGCCTTTGTTCCACGTTACACAGTGTAAGTCTAGGTTTGTAGGCCTGAGGGCTATATGTTTATGTTGAGTCAGGTAAGGAATGTGTCTGGCTGTGATGACATCTTCTCTGTGGCCATACTCCAGTGGGATGACAACGATGATAACGTCAACATCTACCATTTATCAAAGAGCTGGTGTCTGTAATGGGCTGAATAAGTATTCGTATTCACCTTTACACTCATTTATGCTCCGCGTCGTGCCAAACAACACCCCTTAGCAGTTCCAAATCCAGTGCAAACCCACTGATTCAGGTGGCTTATTGCTTTTCCAAAACTGTTACAACAAATCTTTGATACTATTTCATTAAATAAAGCTACACAATTTTTTTTTTTTTTAAATAGTGTATTACAACCATTCTTCTGCCAAAACAATATCATTCTTTTGGGGAGGTTACTGTATGTTTACAAAAGATTTGTGGTATCTTTTCAGAGATCCTTACAACATATCTTCATAAATAAATTGTGAATTGTAAAGCATTAGTCCATGTTAACAAATCCTTAAAATGATCTGTTCATAGCTAAGCTAATAATGGTTTGTTAATGACATTTTAATTAGGTTATCCAACAAAAAACAATTAATCTATGAATGTATCTATGTACACACGTCGTGGATAGTGCAGCTAGGTTAGTCAACAGTTCTACAGGGATCACTTTTTGCAAACGCGTGTGTGTGTGTGTGTGTGTGTGGTTGGAGGGGGTGTTTCAAATGTTTGAGGATATAAAGTAGTAAGTGTTTTTTTTTTCCCACCAAAGGATTCAAAATGTAATCGTCTGTTCCTTGGCCTAATACCCACTTTGTCCGAAAATTTCATCCCAATCCGTTCAGTACTTTTCGAGTTATCTTGCTCACAGACAGACAAACAGACAGACAGACAAATGCCAGCGAAAGCATAACCTCCATGGTGGAGGTAACTATACAACTATACTATATAACTATACAACCATAAGGATTCATCGTGGAGATGATCCAAAGTGTTCCTGCTTAATAATCAAGTATTAAACACAAGGGCTGTTATATTGTTGCATGTGAGAGCTCTGGAAGGTTCTGTTTCATGCACTTTGAATGACTTTCCTGTAGAAGAGTTGCCTTGTGTCAGGGCACTGGTCATTTTCCTACTGGAGTACAAAAGGACAGATATGCAGACTCAGCTTCCCTGGGTGTTATCTCTCTTTCTCTGTGTGTGTGTGTGTGTGTGTGTGTGTGTGTGTGTGTGTGTGTGTGTGTGTGTGTGAGTGCATGGGTAGGTCGGAGGGCAGGGTGAGACATCAGAAATCCTGGACACCAGAGGAAAGAAGGCAGCTGTGTGTGTACGTGTGTGTGTGTGTGTGTGTCTACATAGCAGTAAAGAGGAAAGTAAAACAGTGATGAGTAATATTTTCTAAAGCCTAGTCACTCTGACTGTCTTCCCCGAGATTGGGCAATAGACCACGGGTCTGTGTAAACTCAGTGCATTCATGAGGTTATGCCTTTGAACCCGCAGTCACTGCATTACAAATTCATTCAGTGACTAGAACATTACTACAGTTTATTTTCCATGTCAGTTGAATTGATTATTATGAAAATATAATCTGTCCAAATAAAATGTCCAAATGCTATCATTTCATATACTGCCACCAATACAGCCTCACATAGTTCAATAATAATGCACCAGATTTTCCAATTTCATTTAAATCTTATGCAGGTTGAGGTGAAGTTGTGTACAGTAGCCTTCCGTTATTACATTGTTATATACCCTCAATAAACGCTCTGTTCAATCTGGTGCAGCAAAGAGTAGCCTTACAGAGCTACTGTCAGGGTCTTTGTGTCTGGAAGTCATTTATGAGATGTGGTCTGTGTTTCAACAGAGGCAGGGGTTGGCGTTCTAGAGAACAGGGACTGTACATAAAGCTGATTTATTGTGAAATGTAGCAAAGGGTACAGATGGTTGAGGGCAGTCTGTGTGTGTGTGTGTGTGTGTGTGTGTGTGTGTGTGTGTGTGTGTGTGTGTGTGTGTGTGTGTTGCAACAAGCCTGTGGGAAAATGTTCCCAGGATTTTTCCATTTTCAGTAGAATGAATTATGAAAAAAAAAAGACAATCGTCCTTCAAAAAGAAGAAAAAGAGAAAGACGAAAGAACATAGACCTTTCAATACAGCACAGGACCAGTAGGAACATACAGGGCAATGATATGCATATTCTAATGTCTTTTTGTTGGGCCAAAATAATTGTATTGTTGTGATGGAGAAACATTTTGGGAAGGATGAAACACCCTACAGTAATTGCCTTCTGTTCTGTCGAAATGTTTTAGTTAACTGTCTGTACTATCTCTTGAGTCGCTTGTCGCTTGCTCACCTTGGGGGTCGAACTTTCTGAGTTAAATGATTTTTGGAGAAATAGAAACACACCATGTGAAGTGAGTGAGAGTGTCTGTGTGTGTGTGTGTGTGTGTGTGTGTGTGTGTGTGTGTGAAAGAGAGAGAGACAGAGAGAGAGAGGGAGAGAGAGAGAGAGAGAAAAGAGATTCGTACCAAGTCTGGATTTAATAGAAGTGTTTCTGTAATACTTCTCTTCACTTGAGGCCATGTGAGTTTACAGACTCTTGTTTCTTTTGGCCTCAGCAATGGGATACTCAGAGAGCAAGAGAGAGAGAGAGAGAGAGAAGATGGATGGAGCAAGAGAGGAGAAGAGACAGAGAGGGGAAAGTTGGTCACAGATATTGACAGCAAATAAAATGTTATCTCCATACAATCATTCTTATCAAATGGGCTATTTGTCAAGACTGTGCGAGGGAAAGAGGGAGAGAGAGAAAGAAAGAGAGAGAAACAAATCCTGGTGGGAAGCAAACTCAGAGCCAGCAAAATCGACCTTACAAACACTTATGAAAACAACGTGGTGATCTCCCTCAAACATGAAAAATTCAGCGTCGTGGGAGAGCATCCCTAATCCTTGTCACAAAATTTGCTTGTCATCGGATCCCTGTTGAACACCCCACCTCCACACACACACGCACACGCAAACACACACACACACACACACACACCAGCATCCTCAGCATGGGGGATCAAAGATGTCATCAACATTCCAGTTTCACCCCTTGGGACATGAAAGGGAGCCGCTGTGTAATAATACTGTATAAAAATGTTTGCTAAGATTTATATACATCTTTATATATATATATATATATATATATGCACACACACCTGTATATTTGTCCATATTACATATGTATATCTGTACATCTTGAGATGCCTATGTATAGTAGTATAGAACATTTGTATATAAACATACTTCATCTGCACATTGCTCTTCTGTAAATCAATACTAATTTTTACCCATCTACCCACCCACTGCCCTATCTGTACATAACTGCTCCCATAACTTATCAGTACATAATCTATTCCCACTTTCACACTGCCCTTATCTGTACATAACTGCTCTTAACTGTACAAACTGTACATATTGCACTTTCTGCTATTTGCACTTCTGATTAGATGCTAAACTATATTTCGTTACTCTGTATTCATACATGTGTAATGACAATAAAGTTGAATCTAATCTAATCTAAACAATGTTTGACATGTGTGAAATGTGATGTACATTACAGCACTGGAGGGGGTCACTTGTTTACTCAGGCACATAGCCAGGACCAGGAGTTTCTCTCCCTGGTGCCCCACACAGATCCAGGCAGCTGGTCCCATGACATCAGCCAGTAGCTCCCACCGAGATGGTTGGTCTGCAATGCCGGAGTAGAATTTCTTTTGTGTCAACACTTATATGGTTCTGATATTACACACACACACTCATGCAGGCAGACACACACAGGCATGTGCACACACACACACACACACACACACACACACACAAACAGACATATCCCTACGTTTAACAAGAAATGTAAGTTTCATATTTTCTCTTATTTATCCTGTCAACCTCTCTTCTCCTTGCTCAATTTCCAGCCATGAGGAATATATCCAGATGCATCCATGATCCAGATACTATCAAATCCAGATCCGGATATTCTTTCAGACCGTAAACAACCTGCCTTGGTAAACTTTTCAAAATACGAGTGAGTACAATATTGTTTCCATGTCAACCGTTTCCAGTCTTGACAGAATGGTGCAAATGCATCCTGTGTAACAGGGCGTTTAAAAACAGCAGTGCGGTTGGAGGTTTAGAGACATCCTTTAGGTTCTTTTTGTGTCAGTGTGTGTGTGTGTGTGTGTGTGTGTGTGTGTGTGACTGTATCTGATGGGTTTACAAGGACCCAGTGCCACAATGGGGCACAGTGCCGAGCCTGAAATGCATCCTCCATCTGGGAAACAGTGAGGGTGTGTGTGAGTGTGTGTGTATGTGTGTGTGAGTGAGTGCGTGTGTGTGTGTGAGAGAGGACTCTAGCGTGTTGTATTGCTCATGTGATGGTTTCCACTGGCAGGCCCACCCGATATCTGACTAACTCACCAGGTCAATTACATAATAACGGAGAATCCAGTTGTAGGCTCAGCCTATTTTATGCTCATAAACATGAGTGTGTGTGTGTGTGTGTGTGTGTACATATGTATGTTTGTGTGTGTGTGTGTGTGTGTGTGTCTCTCTCTGTGTGTGTGTGTGTGTGTGATGTATGAGACCATAAAATTTGCACGTTGGCTGCCAGTATGAATGAGTATAAAGAACATCTGTATGAATGTGTGAGTCTGTGTGTGTGTGTGTGTGTGTGTGTGTGTGTGTGTGTGTGTTTGTACATTCCTGTACATCATGTGTGTTTGAGCCCATGTAGAAGCCCATGTGGATGGATGGTTATGGATGGATTGGTGTGTGCGTGTGTGTGTGTGTGTGTGTGTGTGTGTGTGTATTCACATTGGATGGGTGTTTCCAAACTTTGGATGGTGTATCTGCATTTTTCTGGGTATGGGAGTGGGTGGCTGGGTGATTGGTCTGTGTGTGTGTGTGTGATGGGTTTAGCACAATGTTTACAGTCTCACACATTGTTTCCGTTTTGCCAACCAGATTGATGTTTCCCCCTTATTCCACCAATGGCTGTTACTCACACACTCTCCCAGCAATGTGGCAAGGATGTGGAACAACCACTTTGCTTTGAAGAGCTTTTGGGAAACACCAACAAAACAAGAGCTCCCCTGCCAGCCCATCACACTTAAGAGCAATCTGCAGCACACATGGCCCGGGTCAAACGCCCACAGGATGACAGGATGCGGACACACCAATTAGTGACTGGATAAAATTTACATTTGGTTTTTGGTAGTCTAAGGTGTCTGGCTGAGATGTGTCCTAAAGGACAGTGTCTCAGGGCTGGACAAGCCTTTACTGATTCTGGCTGAGCCTCTGTAACTGGATGAGAAGTCTGGTTGTTGAAAGTGCTCTCTGTAGCAGAAAGTCATTGAGTGTCTGTAAGGTTCTAAAGCATCCTTTTAGAAAGAAAAAAAACGATGAAATTCTTATCTTTTTGGCATCTGTTAAAGTAACACACTACCTTTTGTGGAAATATACTCACCTTTTTCCAGTTCATCCAGCTGTTTTCAGTCTACATTTTTAGTTCCAGCTAGCATAGATCATTAAATCGGATTAGACCATTAGCATCTCACCCGTTAGCGTCTATCTTAAAATTGACAAAGAATTCTGGTATTTTTTCCTGTTTAAAACTTTACTTCTCTGTAGTTCCAAAGTGTATTAAGACCGGCGGAAAATGGAACATGGTGATTTTCTAGGTCAATATAATATGGAACTACTCTCATTCTAGCATTGTAATCAAGGAAATTTGTTAACACATCTGACAATAGTCCCTCCATGTCTCCAAGTCAAGTTGTCCAAGTTGATCTTATGGTAGGTTGCAAAGTTCCCCAAAAGGTGGCGTGTTCCTTTAAATGCGTCTGATCACAGGTCACAGGCCTTTACAGTATAAAAAGCATAGTTAATAAAAGGCCAGTCCAATCTGGCCCAAAATTACAATAGGCACATCTATGTTGCAAACACAAGCTAAAACTTTAGAGAAATCTTCAGTGTAATAAACTTTTGTCTCAGCAGATCTCCTAAAATGTTTATTTTGGTCTTTAACCATGGGAAACACTCCCTACTCAGACAGAGCCACAGTCAGACCCATTAAAAGGTAGAGTTACATAAACCATTGCTGGCCTGGATCAGCCACAGACTTAGATCCAGATCTAAGCCTTATTTGATATGGATAAGATGTCTCTTGCTGGCATCCATAGTAGACAATGTCTACTAAAATAAGGAGCCCACAGACAGTGATGTCAAAGTAGAGAGTTTATATCTCTATAAATAAAGTAAATACACCCTACAATAATTCCATGGTATCAAATGAGGAACCCTTTGATTTCATTCCAAAGCTTTGTTAAACTCAATAGGTTAGATTTACAAACACACAATGCTAAGATTCTCAGACTAGCAGAACATGTCCTCCAGGTCCATGGAGTGTGTACAATTATAGGCTAATGAATGCATCTTAAAGCACACCAGACAGACTTCAGACAACCTGCCACAATGTTGACTGACAGCCACTGCTGCCGATGGCCTTGTTGTCAATTCAACCTGTTCGATTCAATGCAAATAAGGCAGCGGAGGTC